>JAQGAG010000963.1:0-11805 GCA_034696835.1 Lepidocyrtus lignorum
TGTATGTGTTTTATCCGTGTCAGTTACATAGTCACTGAAAAATCACTGATTAAAAAGTCCAAAATTTGAATTTTCAAGAAATATTTGAATTTTATGTATTATTATAGTTCAAAAACCTTACAGGTACGTCATTGTAATTACAATCATTTTATTCTGTACTGTTTTATCAGCACCACCCATCATAATCCTAAATAGACATGAAGACTTTTCGTGACATGAAAGTTCTCTAATCCTTATTGACAGGGTCAACACCAAAAAGATAAAATAATGTTTGAGCTTATGTATTAAATGTCATTGTATTGTGCTGCCGGCTTGTATATGACATGAAATGAAAAAAGACGGAGATTACGATGGGGCTGCATAAAGTTCAATACATGACCCATCGTAGTATACTAATGTCAATTCGGGAATCATGAGACGCTGTATAAGCAAATGAGCTTTTTCAATCAATCTGGATGCTACACAATTCTAATCCAGTCCCTAATCCTCCATAAACACCTCATAATCTTCCATGGAAAATAAAATAAAATCAATATTACTTATAAAAAATTGCTTGGTAGTTGTAAAAATACTAAAGGTAAGCTTCGCTATATTGTATTGGGAATGTCAAAGCTGAAGTAAAGTGATAGGTCAATCGTGTACTGAAATCTTCATTTTATTTCTTGGGTACAGATCTAAATCTTGTAGTTAAATTGATGGGACTTGTCTCAATAACTGTGAATAATATAATATATCAGATAAACTAAAAAACGATGCATGTCGGTCCATACCTGCTCCACAATCCCTTAGAATTAACAATTAAGTTATGTTAAGTTAAGAATAGGTCGAACTCAAATTCAAATTTCTACCGGTGCCTGTCAATAGTGATAACAGAAAATTGTTTTTTTTTTTTTTTTTTTTAACCTCATTTTATTTTACCATTGTCTTGTTCCTTCTGTATGCTGCTCATCCTCAGTCATAAAAAGTGTTTAATTAATTGTCTAAATTGTGCAATCGTTTGATGTCATTCTTTTGTAGTGTTCTTCCAGTTAAGCTGACGACGCTGCCGGTACGATATTTCTCAAAGAAAGCCGGCCTTGTCTCTTTTGACTGAAAATTCTATTTTATGCAGACTTCCTTCAATTTCTAATTATCTTTTATAATGTTCAGTTTTTGTACGTTTGTCATTTTTTCTCGGAAGGGAAAACTAGACGGACATATTATAATCCCTTTGAGAAGCCCAGAAACCCAAAAATGTTAATGAATAATATATGTATGTATAATCGATTACATTTACGGGAAAACATTTTCTCCTGGTTGACATACCTCCTACCTCCCTGTGAAAGATTAAAACGAATCCAAAATTGGATACTGTGACCCACATCACTTTTAAAGCTTTAAAGTTTCCTCTTATAGGGTGATGTGATCTGATGTGATCTGAACTGATCTGACGTCATGTAACGATATATGATCTTGGCTTGTAATGTTATTGGAATAAGACGACACGCCATTGGGTAGGAACCATTTTATATTTAGTTTTAAAATTCGGATGCGATCTGGAGCCTATGCCATCGTCACTGCAATCCTGCATTAAAATGCGTAACTTTGCATTACATGTTAAATCTTCATCTAAAAATGTTTCCTAGGAAATTTTTCCTTTCAAATTTTAATGCAAAGTGCCAATGCGGAATTGCGGGGTAACGGTGGTGGAGGCTCCTGATCCATGTTTTATTTTTTTGCAGAGCTGAAGAAGTTTAGTTTTGAAACTGAGAAGCTGGGCACCAGCTCCGTCGTTCGATTTCTTGAACTGTCTAAGCTCCGAGTTATAAAGGCTTTCGGGACGTCGGTAAGAATGCACAGAAATGGAAAAAAATATTATTAAGAATCTAAACTAAAAGGTTGTGTGAGTTACATATTTCCACCTAGACTAAAACTTGCTTGTATTCATTTCAGGGACCTGTCCAATGGGGGAAATATGCGACTGATAAACTCCGAGAACGGAATATCACGTGTGAGGGATTTTAGCAACTTTTGATGAGGGCGATTTTTTCAATCTGCACGGTCAGTCCCGTGACTACATCAATTTTGAAGATCTGATCTGGAGGGATTTTATTAAAACTCTTAGGCAGCCCTTCATTCCCATTCGATAATTAACATATACTAAAGTTTCCAGATATGTATATAAAAAACGAACAACAAAATGAACTTCGCTCCTCACTATTATTCCATCTGAAAGATATTCAATTCTAAGCGTGTCCCCAATCCTCTACAAATACCTTATCATGTTCCCTGAAATAAAAGAAAATGGGCAACCCCATTAAAGTTAAACAGACTACTGTATTCTTGTACAGATTTGGTGTGAACATGACGTGATCAACGTGGTCATTCAAATTGCACGCCATGTAATTATAGCCCTTTCCGCAAGTGTCACAAATGAAAGGCTTTGAAGGCTCAGAAGTCGGATTATGGGCGTTTCAAAATTCCCGATTTATGCAAATGGAATGATTTCCTGAAATCGAAGTAAACACGTCAATTTTAAGCTGAATCATAATTCAGCTTTATTTATCCGTAACTAAATATTCTACAGCATATCAAATAAGTTAAAAACTATAATAGCTAGAGTAAATAAATAAATTTCTCATGTAAATTAGTAAAAACAATTTAGTATTATATAATCAAGCAGAGAGTTAAAAATGTTGCAAGAATGACGATCATTTAATTTATGATTCGCCAGTAAAATAATATTGTATAGCATTTTTTAGTAGACATACTACAGCATGTGATGCAATAGTAAATACAAAAGAATAAACAAATACTAACAAGATAAGAAAGTTTTGCATCTTGAAGAAATGCATTTAATTCAATTGGTTAAATTAACAATTAACTAATGTCAATATTGCTACCACATCAACCACATATCTACGCATCCTCAACTACACCCATTTTTCCAAAAACATCCGCCAGCTCAATATCTTCATCTTCATCTTCAAAAGTACATTTATTTTTTCGACAGGATTTAAAATGCTCATAGTGTGAGCGACAAATTCTTATAAGTCCACGCGCAGTGAACTCTTTTCCCCTTTTCTCATATACATACGTGCTTAACAAAACATCTTGTAACTTGGGACAGGCCACTTCCCAAATCTCACGATGTTGAATATAACAACTGGTCTTTTTGATTGGGTAGGAAATGAGCAGATTTTGCAGGTTTGGAAAACATGATAAGAGATTCGTGTCAAAGCCCAAATCACCGAAAAGAATCTCTACAAATTTGACGGAGGGCAATTTCGTGATGAGTTCCGTGGACGCTTTCGGAAATGGGCCAAATTTTGGACACCGCTTTGGATCGTCACCAGTTGAGCCTGAACGCCATAACGATAGGGCCTCCAATTTAGGAAAACGTGCCAAAATTGGTATGAAGTTTTCCCACAGTCTCTCCAACTCATCAGAGAATTTAACATCGATACCAAGTGTAGCCAGGCCTGGGGCCTCAATGGACGACAATATTTGAGCAACTTCTTCCCTCCACTCTCCACTGTTAAGAAAAAGCACTGTTAAATTAGTAAACTGGTTCGCGTAATTTCCCTCCCACTCAGACACATGGATGGATAACCCACCCAGCTCTTTGCCAAAATGTCTAATTAGGCTTTTGGTAATAAATTCATTATGAGAGTAGTTGTTAGGTAGGACAAGCGACTCAAGTTTGGGCATTGCAAAGGGAATGTTTTGAAACAAACCAGTTTCATCGAACTCAACCTCTCGATGGAAAGGTATATCTCGCCGATCCCAAACAGAAAAGCTCAAACATTTCAAATTTGGAACATGTTCCAGAAAACAGTTGATAAAATTGAGGAAGTTTGAAGTAGACCGAGAGTCATCAATTATAATATCAATCTCTAGGGACCATAAATGGTGGCCATAAGTTTTCAAAAAATCCAAAACAACGTTCCAAAAATGAACGTGGTGAGGATCAAGCTCCAGTGGATTAGCACCCAACTCTAAATATAAGTCTGCAAAAGTAGCTCTCCTCATTAAAAACGGATTCATTGACTGATCGCGAGCGTGATTGGGATCCTCCATATCAGTGCGAAAATTATTTAATGCTTCAACGGTGGTAAAATCACGCAGCATCTTGAATTTAAAGTTAATATCCCATGGGAATGGCCCTGGATCAGCTACATATAACTCCTTCTTATTAGTGATCGGACAACCACCAATGGATGTAAAATGTTCAATTCCACTTCTCCAGGTTTTACACACTTGACGACAGTTTTCATTTTCCTCCTTGGAGAGCCACTCACAGAGAACCGGAATAATCTGTCGTAAATACATAAAAAAAATTCATTTTTATATTCAGGTAAATTTTTTTTTCAATAATTAGCAAAAAAATTGTTACTTGTTGCAAAAAAAATATTTTCTATGCAAAGTAGCAACTGATTGATAAGCTGGAAAATGTTGCCAAAATAAGTAATCTTTGCTTACAGAGGGAAACAACCATTTTGTCTTTTTGAGATGTTGAACGCCTTCCTCTCGTAATTCCGGGAATGTGTTGAGAACATTCAAAATATCAGGGCCACGCTTCATATGGTCAAGAATCAGCTCCCAGACCTAAAACAACAATTCAAATTATTGTCAAAAACTTCTTCTGAATACTTCAAAAACTACCTACCTCGCTTGTTCGAACGATTTGATGGATTCCCTAAAAATGAAAATGAAGATTTGATTGAGAACCTACCTCAGGCGGAAATGTTTTTAACGCCATCGGAATAATATTTATTTTTCAATTGCAGACTAATAGACTAATCGTTAAAATGATGGGAATTGTTTAAAAAAGTGTGAATAAAATAATTAGACGGACGAACTAAAAAAATGATAAATGCCGGTCCACGTTTTCTCAACAACTGTCACGATATACCTTATTGGCTTGGACCAAAACGGATGTCATTAAATGTTTGAGCCGAAATTTTGTAATCAATGAGTTATCGACTTGCCTGTGATATGAAATGCAAGAAAGGCGGGGATTGGAATGGGAATGAACAAAGCTCAATACAAATCCCCATCACCATCACCATCATCGTAGTGCACTAATCTAATGTCAAGGTGGAAATCATGACACTCCGTATAAGCAAAAGTAGCAAAGGTGCTTTTCCTTAGGAATGTCTAAGCTGAAGTAAAGTAATAGGTTAGTCGTATATTACTGCTATCTTCATTTTGTTTTTTGGGTACACATCTAAATCTTCTAGATAAATTGATGGGACTTGTCTCAATACCTGGAAATAATATAATATATTGGATAAACTGTGAACTCAAAAACGATGCATCTCGGTCCATGCCTGCTACACAATTTAGCTGGGAATTAAGCTTTGTTCAAGGTTAAATTAAAATGAATTTTGTTATTAGTGTAGTTGTAGTATTCATGGGAAAAGTCAAAAATGAAAACGTTTTTCGGGGATGATTGGAATACCTTTTTCGTTTTAATCTGTATCCAGTAAGTATGCTAATCGTAAGCTATATAGGCACATGACAATGTAGGTTCAATATTTTTTGGTGAAATTCAATGGATGAAAATGAAAATGGACATGGGTATGGATTGCTGCTTGGTATTTTTCTTTTTCTTATGTGTTGGATTTCCATCACCAGGATCATCTTAGGTAGTTTTCGAGATATGAGCGTTCTATAGCACTTATTGACAGCTACCGACTCAAAGGTCCTAAAATAATGTTTTAGCTTATGTACTACATGCGTTGGCGACTTTCTTGTGATATGACATGAAAGAAAATGGGAGATTAGGATGCTGATGAATGAAATTCAATACGTGACCTATTACTTTGTGGCTAATTTCAAGTTGGGAATCCTGACACTCCGTGTAAACAAAGGTGAGAAATGAACTTCTATTCTCCCTATTGATCAATCTGGACGTTACACCATTCTAATAAAATGATTGTAATTACAATGACGTAGCTGTAAGTTATCTAAATTATAATAATACATATATTATGTATTCAAATATTTTGCTGGCCTGGATGGAAGATAAAATTCCAGCAACTTCATTACACCTGCAAGTTTTAGGCTCTAGTTCAGTTAATTTTGGGAATTCCTTGTTTGTATTGTCTAACGCCAGGTCATTTATGATTAACATGACATTTGCATAACAACAATTGCACAAAATCATCCTTTTGATATTTACGTTTTCTTAAGATTTTTTTTTTATTCCACATATCCTTAAAATCTGCACCTTACTCCATGTAACTTAAAAGGAACAGACCACATTTTATTACCTAATTGGCTACATACCAGTACTACATGATGGCATCTTGATATGATATATTTCATTGTAGTTTGTAGACACTTCACCTTTAAATAAGTTAACATAACTGATACAAACACCCATATTCTTTTACATTTTAATTCTCCGTACAAACTCCTGTAGCCTTTTTTTGGCACCGCAGATTCTCAATAAACTTATTCTAGATAAACATGTAACATGTTACGGATCTCTTCTGGCTTCTTCCCCTTCAACATGTTGGCAACAGTCTTGCAAGTTAGATGCAGAAGGCCTTTGATGCCCAAGTAGTGTGCCGCCTATTTAACAACGCATATTTCAAAACATGATTAGGTATGTAATATATAATTTGAATTTGGTTCCATGCAATTGCTGGCTAAGTGAAAGAGGGGATAATAATGAAGTTTACAAGTTTACTCACGGAAATGATTTCAAAGAGAGTGTCCAGATCCACATTCACATAATCCGCATCCCAACTACCAGCATCCTCATCAACCCTGTCTTCATTATCTTCTGGAGTTGGAGGGTCATCCTAAAATTACAAAGCCCAAACGAAATGACATTAACCTCCAATAATGAAATACCTAGCTGTACTAACTTTGATTGAATTCAAAGCGTCATCTGCTAATTTGGCTAATCGTTAGTATTTATGGCAATGTTAAAGTGTACTGATATTTTTAACTGGGTAGTAATTTATCATTACCTTGTGTCGTGTGGCCCAGTCGATAACTTTTCGAAGAATTTTCGCGTTGACGTTTGGCAAAGGGATAACTACTTGTTCACCATCCTCCATATCCAAGTCCTCCAGCATGGACTTGATAGTCTTGGAACAGCTTGCCACTTGCACATCCACATCAAAAACCTCACTATCGGAACTCATTAACTTGATGATAGACATGGACATTTTCTAAAAGATTCAAGGAAATGGGGATAATTCCCAATAAAATATTACATAGTTAATAAAATGATTGTAATTACAATGACGTACCTGTAAGGTTTTTGAACTGTAATAATACATATTTAAATATATGTTAAAAATTCAAATTTTGGATTTTTTAATCAGTGATTTTTCAGTGACTATGTAACTGACAGTAATGAAACATATACCACTAAAATCAGCATTAAAATACCTTTCTTTTGATACCCCACTTGGTATGTCATGTCATTTGAAAAAAATAATGACCTTGACCTTTGACCCACTTTCCGTGGTCCGATTGACCCCAAAAACAATACACTTCTTACAATTTACCATTTGTACTTGCATGCCAAATTTGAGTAAAATCGGTTTACGCGTTTAGACGCTAGAGCGCGGACAGACGGACAGACGGACAGACAGACGGAGTCATGTCAAAACCAATACATACCTTACAGGTACGTAATTAGCATTTGACTATATGATAAATTGTATTTTGAAGCATTATTGACATTTAATTTTAAGTAAACCTAAGAAATGATAAATTACAAAATTACAAGCCTTCGTCTCCCACTTACAAGCACAACCTTATCTAATTCCTAAAATAGTATTCTAAAATCACACAACTTCAAAAATTAATAGATCAGTGTCTCACACAAATTATAGTTGAATTTTAGTTGAACTACGTGCAATTACGCATATATTTCGTTAAATTACTTGGATATTTAGAATTAATTTGAAGAGAACTGAACTGAGAGGACTTTTTTAAGTAAATGCTGCATGAACTCGGGTAGAAGAATAAGCCCAGTTTGGTAAAAATTTAAACAAGTCTAGTCGAGGAATATTCATAACTACGTACATTTATCTAATGGTAAGTTAGAGTTAACATGCCACATTATGGAATTCTTAAATGAATGATGATGATGATGAATGCTACTACGAAAAGAGTAGGAACAAAGCCACAGGAGCACTCAATTCCACTGCAATATAATACCCAATCAGTCATTCCCAGATTAAGCTTACATATCAAGGGAGTTGGGTGGAACTCACTCTCTATTCACTTCAATGCTATTCGGTTGGTCCCCTATTATTTTGCCCGGTGAGCTTTATAGTAAATTGTGAATAATAATGTAATTATAAGTTTATTTGAAAAAACTGACAACAAGTTACACTATAATACAAACTTTATACACGTTTAGTGTGAAACTTGACTTTTTGGTGCATTTGGTCGAGAGATGAGCCTTTTCGAAAAAATAATTCCCCGTTAAGCCTGTGTATTTTTTTTAAATGAGCTAATCTCGGGAAATATACCGAATTAGCTGTCAAAATTTAAACTGTAGAGGCTTAACATAATCATGCACTGCGAGTTGTCAGATTATCGAAAACTTTAATGGTTAATTTTGAATTAATTTTTTTTAAAAATCGACTGAAATCAGGGCATATTTTGAACAAATTTGGGGCGTGTTGTAAGTTTTATACGCCCTTTCATTACAAGATTTGAACGTTTTTTGAACAAAGTGGTGAAAGCAGTGGAAGTAGCTCTCAATACTGTTAATGCTTCGTTAAATCTTACGGGACAGGACAGACTGTCAGGGGAGAGTTGATATTCGTCCTTAAAAGATTAAAATATTATCCACCATTAAAATTAAAATATCAAATTGCTTACTACTTTTAAACATACTGAAGGTAAGCTTTGCTTTTTTGCTGTAATGTCGAAGCGGAAGTAAAGTGATGGGTTGATCCTATACTACTACTGCTATCTTCATTTTATTTATTGGGTACACATCTAAATCTTGTAGATAAATTGATGGGACTTGTATCAATACCTGGAAATAACATAATATATCGGATAAACTTAAAACGATGAATGCCGGTCACTGCCTTCCCCACAACTGCTTGGAACTAATCGTAAGTTATGTTCAAGGTTAAACTTAAAATGAAGTTTGTTAATGGTACAGTTGCAGTATGCATGGGAAGAAGCAAAAATGAAAACGTGTTTGGGGATCCCTTTTCGTTTTTTTTACGGATAATACGCCCATGACAAACGAGGTTCAATATATATTGTTGAAATTCAAGGGATGGAAATCAAACTGGATATATGGATGGATTGCTGCCAAGGTAGATCTATTGATCCATGTGATTACCGCATGGTATTTTTTTCTTTCCCTTGTATTGTATTGCATTGCAATTGCCACCCACCACCACCATCCCCGACAAGCATAACAAGAACATTCTCAATCACTTATTGACAGTCACCAACACCAAAGTTATAAAGTAATGTTTGAGTTTGCGTATTATTATTATTTATTAGGTACTGGAATTCCTAGGCCGAGCCTTGAGACAGATTATGTATGTTCTCTATTTACACCCTTGGTAAGATATGTAGCTGTGTATGTACAAATGTATTTAAGATGATTTGTTTTTGTTGTATTATACAAGAAGGACTGCATATTATGATATATGATATACTACACGGTCAACGAAGACGAAACATTTGGTTGTTTTACTTGAAAAAAATATTATAGTTTCTTTAGTTAAAAGCTTAAATGGTTAAATTTCTATCGAGGTAAAATTAAAAGTCCTCATTCATGGAAAAAACAGGTTAATTAAGAGTTACTAAAAATTAATTGATTGAAATAGAATAGATTAGTGGGTTGCTTTCCCTCCAACCAAAGTATACGGTATACTGATACATGACTGATAATATGTATTTTTTATCTGTGCTTTGATTATTTATGGATCAAATAGATACCCAAGTTTACTTAGAAATTATTAATGGGTTGAGTATTAAGTTTTGGTTTTTGGGTGAAATGACTCAATATCTATCTGTACAATAACCAGTTTTTTAGGGAGCTCCTTCTCCGGTTTTCTTTTCTTTTCCGAAAATCATAAGTTTTAAGATTATAATCGTAAGTAATCGTATTATCGTAAGTATGAACATTTCACTACAATTAAAAATGAATTGGTTCAATAGCTTTTTGTACTATTTAAGTTTAGCTTGTCATGAAATGAAATGGTTAGATTGAGGATGATGTAAACTGTCTGGCTGTCTATTTTTTTAAATTTATATATAACTGAATTGTCGACTTTATTTGCATATTTCTCACAGCACCCCTTGATTCAACGCCATAACCATCCCGATCAAGATTGCACAACGACATGGAGAAAGTCGTTGACTCAGCGATTGAGGTGCTAAAATGTCGTCACTGCGGAAAATTGGCAACTTCGGTGACAAGGTTCCAGCTCCACATTGTTAAATGCAGAATGTTGTGTGTCGATGACAATGACGCCAACTCCAAAGTCAACTCCAGCCTTCAACTACCCAACCTTGGCGATCAGAAAGATTTGGACAGAGTTACACTTCAACTCCCAAAAATTAGATTGACGAAGATGAGCACCGCGGATATTGATCAAATTATTTCTACAGAGACGACTTCTTTTTCTCAACCCCCTGACCCACACCTTATATCTCAGAAGAAACGTCGACTTGAGCATGAGCCCAAAGCTTTGGAATATTTGCATGAAATAACAGCTCCATGTCCAAAGCGGGTTCCCAGGCAGGCGAGTATCAAAGCTCTGTCAAATATTCGGAACGCGGCTTCTCAAAACGTGAAAATTACAAATTATGGTCAATTTAAAGACGACTTCGATCACAACGATGATAACGACAAGATGAAGGATTCTGAGGGGCCAACAGCTTCCCGCCAACAACGTCGCAAAATACAAGCCCAGCCCCCTTTTGAAAGTCGGAAGTTTCCAAGGGAGCGACGACATGGCAATAAATTCAGTACAGGAAGGTCTTCCGATGAAATTTATTCATTCCAATGTCAAAAGTGCACAGCATATTACGACTCACAGGCCAACTTGGAGAAGCACGTTCTAGACGTCCACGAAGACCCAGATCACCTTGAGGACATTCATACCTGCCCAATTTGTGATCGGTAAAGACTTAACAAATATCAGTACAGTTTACTACCATTTTGAATTACAGCTCAACTAAATTTGAAAAACTGACTTTGTCATTTTAGAATGATTTGGACCCGATTCCCTTTTCAAGCTCATCTCAAATACCACACTGATGCGGAGGACGTCGAAGAATCCCTTAATTTATGGGAACAATGGCCCCACCGCCCACGTGTCTCGTCCGTGCGTTTCGCATGCAAATACTGTTTGATGCGACATTACACCCATCATAGCTTCTTGACCCATATGAAGGCTAAGCATCCAGATAAAGAAAGAACCTGTAAGTTGACCTGTGGATATTGTTCTACTGATGACTAATTCACCTCATTAAAACTTTTGGTGACCCACGTAAAAAACACTCACCATAAGGAGTACTATGGAGATGCATTGAAGTGGAAGGACGGCAACCCTAAAAGTGAGAGAAGGCCCAGACAAGCCTGTGACATTTGTGGAAAGGTTTTGATCGTTTATTCGATGAAGGCTCATGTCGAGAAGATGCATCATAGTGTAACTGTAAGGAAAGCTAAGCAGAAGAAGCAACGACTTCCAAAATTGCCGAATGAACAAAATAAATATGAATGCCCCCTGGGAGGATGTGGAGCACGGTTGAAAACCATTCAATTTCTGAAACGTCATTTCGTCCTGCACTTGAACAATAATCCGTATG
>JAQGAG010000964.1:0-11801 GCA_034696835.1 Lepidocyrtus lignorum
TCATTGGTGTAGCAATTTTGTAAAAGTTGGATAAATTGGCAAGTTTTTGGAAATGCAACTTGGGGTGAATTATGTGTGTATTATGAATTATTCAGCGAGCCCATAACCACAACGACACAGTATATAGCCGTGGGTATTATGTAACTCTGCAAAGTACACGGATTCACGCACTGTGAACGTTAGTAAAGGCATCATCAAGAATAGGTGCAACAAAGTATCTGAAAGAGTCTCAAATAATGCCTAACAGCAAAGTTTAATAATGTGGCAATTATAAAGGAAGTAAACATTAAAGCAACAAAAAGTGAATCTAATCTGTCCACAAACCAGAATTAGTCATTATTGGGTTAGGTAAGTGTGAATGAGAAAAGAAAATAGCAGGAACCATGCCCAACGCTTGCAAAATAAGATGAGTGAAAAAAGAGCAGAAACTATGGAGGATCTATGGCGCATATGAACGAACGGTTTGCCTGGGCTTGGGACTTTGGGTATGCATGGGTGCTCAACCAGATAAAAAAAACTAAAAATGAAATGTTCTACATTTTGACTGATCCACTGTTACAGCCTTACAACAATAGTGGTAGACTAGTTATATAATGATATTATTCGTCATGTCATTCATACACAATATCATTATAACATCATCAGAGTTACCGGCTCTGTACCAGACAGACAGGCGAAACGAAAGTGAAATATTTTGAGTTGAATTTTCGATTAATTGAAATGATGACTTTTATCAAACTTTGAGATGCGAGATTTGACGATATAGTAGCTTTCGTCGTGTTTAAAAAATAATCTAATCTAATCTGATTATGGGGAGTATCTGATTTCTTAACTCACTTTGCATGTTGCGAGTAACAGTTTTAATTGAAAATCTACTCGTACTTTCGTACAGCGTATTTGAGAGTAATTTAAAATTTTAGTTGTTTGATCTGAAGATAATGCTAACAGTGCTAACTAATCGTAAGTAAGTACATGTGACTAACATGATGCTTTGTTGATTAACGATAACTTCCCACTTCCTATTTTTATGGCTGAGCAAACCAAATCAGATTTTCTAAATCATAAGCCCATCTACTTCGTTGTACAACTTGCTGATTAAATTACTTCTGAAATGTGCAATGATTTTTTGAACTGGAATGAAAATGTATACTTTCAGCATCGACTAACTTCAGGTGCAACAGAAGAAGAAAGAAGGAGACTTAATTGACAAGTAAAATAAAATCCAGAATTCCGTCAACGATGGGATTCGTTTTGGGTGCTGCTATGATATCTGATTTGTTCTACATTCTTAGAATTGACCAATTTACTCTCACTACATCTTGAAAAAAGAAGTAGCTCTTCTTGAAGAAAGTAGTGTTATCGAGCAAAAGAGCAAGTTATCCATCAGGTCAGTGCAAATTTACCATCAATATGAGCATGCAGCTTTCTTAAAGACATCGATTTCATTGCACCCATCCTTTATTGCATAATTGACGCAATGAAGTTTTTTTTGCATAATAGCATAATGGAACGTTCTACTTCTCGCCTAATGGAATGCAGCAACACTAAATACATTATTCCGTGCAATGCACCCAGCGTCTTATCTCGAATTTTTGTCTACATTCGCTTGCACTTTGCGGGAGGTAAGGAACTGTCACCGTCACTTTTTCTGCCACACGTTTTATATGCAATGACTTACTCTGCTCAACACATGGACGGGTGGACATTGACATTACTTCACCTGAGTAAATATATCCATGTCCATAACTATTACATAATATATTGGTCTGGCTGACCGGAAGTAGTAAAAATATACATTATGTATTAAGATTTTTTCTCTATTTGTTCAAAAGAAAAATGCGATTCAAATGCCAGTGCTCTTTTCCGTGACGAAAAATGGGAATGAAAAAAATATTAGGCCTAATTAGGTCTGCTATCTCATATGGCCAAAACTACTTTAGTTGAAAAAACTACCACATTATCATACCATGCAAACCTACTGAATGTCCATCATTAAGCCACAAAAGAAAAATATCCAAATCCGATATCCCAAATTGGCCAGAAAAAGCAAAAAAGCGCATTTTTGCTAAGTGCAATATGCTCATAAAAAAGCTCAATAAAAATTGCAAAAACTGTATCACATTTTACCATTGTGGTCGGCGATTTACTCGTAGCTCTCATGGAAGCGGGCACAGATCTCTGTGTTGGAGACGTGGATTTATGAGTAGGGCTCCCTCCACCACCATTGGAAGCATAATGATCAGGATCAGGGGAAGAAATGCTCGTCTTTTTCAGCTTATTCGCCAAAGCACTCTCCCGTTTCTCCAACTCTTGAGCATAGTCGGAATACTTTGTTGTGGTCGGTAATGGAGCGACGTAGTCAAGGTAACCTTCTTCCGTGTTCTGAGGTGGAGGTGGTGGATGGCTGACACTTGACTTGTTTTGCTGCCTCTGATGATATGGCTTACTAGCCCCACCACTCGAATTACTATTTGCACTGGACACTGAGTTATTACTGTTGTGCGTGGGGGCTGGAGATTCTCGGCTTCGATCCCGATTTAAGGACGTTGCTCGAGTACTTGAGCCAAGATTCGAGGGCTTCATCATTGGAGGTACTTGGGTATTACGCACTCCATTGGTGTGGGCATAATTTGCGGGGTCGCTTTTGCTACTTGAGCTCCGACTTTTGTTACTGCCCCCAGAGTGATTTGTGACAACAAGGGGCTCCAAAGGGTGACCCTTGTCGATCCCGGCGAGAGCCCCGTTTCGACTTCCATAACCATTTGAGCTATTGCTGCTGAGGGGGCCGCCGTTTTTTCTCCTTTGTTCAAACATTTGTCGAACCTATCAAACAAAATCCACCAATCACAAATGTCATTTTAGGATTTTCATAAACAACGAGCTAAAACATAAAACGTCACGTTTCTTATATTCGGAAATTTCATACCTTTCCAGTCCCAACGTTAGCCGTGACGGGATTACTATTGCCATTCATGAGTAGATTATTATTGTTATTATGTGCCACGTTCATGTTTGTCGAGTAACGGTTTGAAGATGGAGGGAGCACTCCGTTCAGACCTGCTTTCTGCAAGGCTTTCTGTTGCTGACTATCCAACATTTGCAATAACTTGGCTTCCTTCTCCTGCATCTGCTTTTGTTGGAACTGAGCCTGAGGAAGAAAGAAAGAAACGGTTTTACATTCCATTTCCAAATACAAATCCATTCATATCGTACTTTATCACGACGATGCGATACAACACAGACTTTTTTATTTCATAATACATTTCATACCCAAGCTAACAACAACGTGCATGACATGACCAATATATTCCCTCCTCACGAGAATCAATCAACTTTTAAAAAAACATTTTATATATGCATCCTGACTCAGGTGTGCATTATTAATATTAAGCCGAGGTATATATAGTTCATATCAGCCCACGATAACACTTTGTTCTTTCTACGCACCTTAATCAATGAGACATGCAATATCATGGTGTAATGAAAGGATTCAGTTCTCCCTCAAATTGTTCCTATCTATCCAAAAAGCTCAACACCTGTAAACACCCCTTCCACTCTATACTCTCTAGAGCAACACATCCCGCTTCATCATCATATAATCATAATCACATCATTTCTTTCTCTATTAAAACCATGTAATAAATACAAACATGTCCGTGTAGGTAAGCTTGTTTTGTATTTTTAAACATGTATCAGTCATGCAATAATGAGCAATCCAAAAATAAGGCTTTTCTAATTCCAATTTCGAATCCAACCCGACCGTATTGTCATTAATGCATCATAAAAAGATTGTTTTGAAAACAATGTGATTTTTTTTTCAAAGTGGGGGATCCTCCTTCTAGTCACGGCCCATTACTAAGAATGCTTCATCTTTTTAAACAATGATCAATTTTTTAAATTCATTTTACTTCCCCACCTCTCCTAACTTTAGCAATACTACCATTTTGGTGTAGGATGGGGATAAAGGGTATTATAAATCATGTCATAACCAGCATTAACATTTTTATCAACTTTAACTGAAACATAAAAGGGGAAGATTCTCCCCACTCCCCTCCCCAGTGGTTATTGGTTATGCAATATGCAACTCCTTCATTCAAAATCCCCCATCCACACAGCTATCTCCAACCATTTGAATCATGGAATCGAGTGAAATCATGGATGAACGAGGTATGCAAAAGTACACCATTAATGGTGTACTTTTGCATACCTCGTTCATCCATGGAGTGAAATGAATGAATATTGAGGAAAAAAATTATAGATTTCTTGGCATAGCCTCAAGTGCCCTCAGCTAACAGAAAACTAATGCTAATTTGTATAATTACACTATAAAAATATTGTATTCCATCTTATATGATAATCAGCCTAGTTCGTGATCTGATCATTGATGCCCTCCAGCAAAAACCGTCCATGTTTGGATAGCATCAAAAATGCATGTCAGTTAGTAGGCTTTCACAAAACAAAAATTATACCTTTGTACAACTATTGCATTAGGACGAACTTATAAAAAATCAAAAGTAAAAATTATCCCCTTCATCAACCATCCCACTCGATGTCTACGATGAAGATACGCATTACATTGTTATCCCTATCCTGTCACATGTCAGTTGGAAAACTTGTCATATTTACTCATCTGAATTTGCTGAGCGTGCGTGGGCGAACTTATCATGATTTTCTATTTATGAGTGATTTTGGTCATCCATCACACATGAAAAACCTTTCATTCTAGGACAATACAAATTGTGCCTCATTATAACATCTACATATTGACTAGTACAGCGGAAGATGCACTGCAAAAAGTGCAACAATAACAATCCATTTTCTACTTATCATAATTTATTATTGTGATTTTACAGCTATGTCAAAGCACTTTTTCAACAATGATTACTAAAAAGTGATTTTGAGAAAGGCGGATGAATTTTTCTCTACCTTAATAATGGAATCGTCAATTGAGCGGGTGCTCGAGCTTCGAGTCATGTACATTCCCATGTATGAATCCATTTTTTTCCTCGGCTCATGCACACGAATACACGCTGCATATTTGTGAAGATGCCAAAAGGGCCATCATGATGCACAAAAGTAGATAAGTATATTATTGTTTATGGATGATTGTTATGGGATAATTAGAATCACAGTTGAAGTTGGTGCATCTTCAAATCACCATCGGGTCTCCCATAATTTTTTTCCCTCTCCTTTTAAAATAAAAATAGTCATGTTCATGTTGCGTTATGAGGGGAATTGGACGAGACACCTGTCCTCTCCCTTCAAAAGGTGGTTAATAGATCACTTCATTGTCCTATAAGAGGAGGAGGAGCACTCCAACTCCACAGCAAGTTGCCAAATCACTTTCTATTGAAGACACAAAAACTCCATAAATGTCTCAAAGATTTTTTTTCTCCCTGAATGTTATCCACGTTTATGTCAATTAAACTAGTCGAGAAGGTGTAAAATAATCGTTTTCCTTTGGTGCTCGCTACTTGTAAATCAGGTACTTCTGGATTTTAGATCTCGCAGGTTTATGCATCAATAGCAGTTACAATCGGGTGACTCATTCATCTAATATAGGAGGGTAAACGACCTCAACTTTGACACGACATGTTTCACTCACTAAACCCCCGCGTCGCCTTACTGTCAAATGTCAAATGCAAAGTTTTTTTCAGATTTTTTCGGTAGCACAAAAAATGATTATTGGTTTAAATATTTCAACTGTCGGTGCCTTACCAGTTTTCAATTTTCAATTTTAGAGATATCATGACAGGTTAGGAAGAATAATAATGATAGCATTTTTGTATCATGTATCATTACATTGAATTTTTGAGGATGACGCAGGCACTCTGACGTAATACTACCAAATAATCCACTTCAGAGCGGGAGGATGATAATAGCAGTTATGTTTAAATATATGTATCAGCATCAATCATTCCATTCAATCCCCGTAAAAGTTTTCGTATTAGGAAGATGTCGAGTTTCTTCGAGTATGAAAATAATATCCAAGACTCTCAGGTACTTTGATGAAATAAGAATTGCACCAGGTGATAAGGATCCTTTTATATCACTTTTGTTGCAAAATTTATTGCAGCTGTCCTTCTCACTGTAAATTTGTTTATTTTAAGAAGGGATAAGAAAGGATTATTTTCCCCCAAATAATCACTCACGTCTTAATAAAGCAGACCGACAGACTTTTTATTAGAATTTTGGAACTCCTAATAATGCTTATCAGCAACATGATCAAGTAAAATGTTATGCTGATCGGGGGAGCCAGAGCCAGACTGATAAAGAGGATATTCTTAACAGGGTCGTCTCTCAACGCCTACCTTTGCTGTCTATCTCCATTTCTTCAGGAAAAATTGCAAATGTCCAAAACAATATAGTATTTTTTTCTTCCTTTTTTCCACTATTAAATGGCCTGGTTCACAAAAAAAGTAGATTGTCCTTCGTGTGGAGTATTTATAACGAGCCAAAAGAAGGTAATTTAAGCGAGTTTTAATTTGAGGGCCAAAAAATAGTATGACAAAGGACAAGAAAACGCTTTGGTTATGTGATGACGATGACGTGACTGGTGTACTTGACAAAAGGTAATAAAGACTGTTTGTATTTGGTAGGTAGTAGCCGTTACGTTGGGCAAAACAAAAAATGCACTTGTTTTGAATATCACAATTTTTATGCTTTCCCCCCTCAAAAGGATTTCTTCCACTGTGAATATTGAATTTCGAGAGAAAGTGCCTAACAAGCGAAGGATAATTGCACAAGAACAATGTGTTGAACTTTTTTTGCATATGAAAAGTTTTTTTTCTAGTAAAAGGAAGCAGTTATAACCCAGCACAGCACGTTGTAAGCTTCCGTCCGACTCCCCAAACAAGTTCACAAGGACTGACATTCACCCGTTTCATTCCAGCAAAAGGGAAAAAACAAACATATTCTTTGAGCCTAGAGAAATGCTAAGGGAGAAAGCTAAATGCAAAGAAAAATGTGTAGGAATAGCACCCAAGCCTAAGTGAAAGCTTTTTACTCATGTCACACATGCAAAGTAAACCAGGCAGGGGAAAAGTGAGCAATAATACGTTTCGTGTAAAGCAAACATTTGCGTATCAGTCAGTATGTATTTTAGCTTCCTGTGAAAGTATGAAGCTATGTCTTTTATGTGAAAGTTTTCACTATTTAGTTGTAAGGATTTGATTGAAAGGTGGGTAGCCAAAATAGATATAAATTTTTACATAGGAAGGATATATGCCATATTGCTCAATTCACGAATTTTTCTGTGCATATTTTTTTCAAACTTTTTTAAAAGGCGGTATATAAAGTGCATGAAGGGACAATAAAAATGGATTGAATATGAGAAAAACAACTTGAAAAAAGAGAAAGGAGCAGTATGACAGGAAACATATTATCGCGAATTACACACTGTCCGTTCGTATCAGGTGGACGCAAAACCCTAATGTTGTAGATATGATGATGACAAGCTTTACATGTTTTTTGCATTAGTTTAATATTATATGTCTTATATTTAGCAGTAGTAAAGGAATATGCTGAAGAATCTAAAGTTTGCTTTTTTTGCATAAGGCGGACTATTTGTAATCTACTACTGCTCTAGCTCTACACAATGGCGAAAAAATAAGCTGGGCTGGACGAACGTATATGTGATGGCGTGTCCGAAAACATTTTTTCTTTCACAAATTCATTATCTCACACGTACGAAAAATTCTAATTTCAATACATTTCCCGCAGAGATAATACCTACGCGAAAGCAGTGAAAGCCAAGTTGAAGGAAATGTGTGACGTGAGTCACTCTACTCATCAAACTCTGGGTAGCGTATACTCGGGAGTGCATATGTGTATTATCATGTCATCCAGTCACAAATGCTCTCCCCTGTCAAAATTCTGCCGATTCCTACTTTTTTCTTTTAATTCAAATATTTTTATATACCTACATAGGTGCATGATGATGGCGAAATTTACGTAAAATGAAAAAAGCGGCCGGGCTGTATCATCCATTGACTTAGCCAAGGACAATCGATTTCGACTTCCGTCCTGTCACAAAACTGGGTGATAGGTATATGTGAAATATTCATATAACGATTTAAAATGACTCCAAATATACGTTTCTTTCCAACAACATTGCAAAAATTCAAAATAAAAACATATTTTAATGGAAAATAGCCAATTATATTGCCACCAAATATGAGAAATGTATCCGGTACGGTCACTCACTTATTCTTACTACCCTATCAAACTTGTAGCCTACACAAACAAGTAATGACAAAACGTATATACCTACCGAATAATGCAAATCCGTGTGAAACTTTTTAAAAACGAAAGACAATAATAACATTCCTTCCGGTTCTCAGAACTTCATGAAGAATGAAATTCCGCTTGAACTGTGGGGTGGCAATAAAAAAAGCCAATAATGTTGCGATTGCGAAGCATGATATTTTGCTATTACGTATTGGAAAATAAAGCAGATAAAATCGTTAGTTTGGTTGTAAATATGAAAATTAAAGACCCGGAAAACATTTGCTGCTTACTTTTCCATCTACTACTCCTAACCCAGCTACTTCAAATGAACCATCTAATTGATTATTAGCTGTTTGGTCTGAATTTCGAAATAAATTGGTGGATTTTTTTACTATGCTGAGTACTTAATGATTTAGAAAGTTGCTCAGCCTGAATTGCTAACGAATGTGGAATCCAATTCGGAAAAAAGAAAAGCCATCATATATTACACGTGTACATACCTAATATCCGGCTTTTCAGTGAATCCGGCCAATCTAGTCTCGTTTTCCCCATTATCTTTTCCCAGACAAAATTTTGCGACGGAGAAAGTTACTTTACCTACCTAGTAAACAAATATCTTTTCAATGAGACCGTTCTCACATCAAGAGTGAAGGGCCTGCAAAACCTAGCAGTCATTTTACTCACGTTAAATAACAATGGAATGTTCCCTCCATTTTATATCTGCTTGAATCACAGGTTATTGTAATTTGGTACGCCAAAGAGGGACTTGAATTCTAGTCAATAAATCACAATTTAAGTACACAATCATGACTCATTCATGGGAACGGGAAGGAAGTAGAGAATGAAAGTCATGAACCTTGTCCTTCATTCAGATTAGAGCTGACAATAGCTTTCTCCGTGAGTAGGTAAACAGCTGAGAAAAATAAGAAGATGCTTTAAAGATTGACACTGCGAATACCCATATTATTCACTTCTGTACTTTCTTCAGTGAATTTGGCGACAAAAAATTCAACGGAAGTTTTCTCTATTAAATTATGCATGAGATAATATGTTAACGTCAGAATGCCACTCTAGCCTGTCCAACCCCAAATTGAAAATCTTGAGATCAAAGAATAGCCTCTTTGACAAGCCATGACACTCTCGTCGTGTTTCTCGTGTCTTTTCTCTTTGAAAATTTGTCTTCCCTTCAAAAATGTAAGAAAATATTTGACAAGAGTCCTCCATTCAATGGAAGGGATACAGGTACATGCATTGTTTGCCTTTGCCCTTGCACTAGACGTAACGGTCATTGCATTTCTATCATGTATCGTCAGTCATCCGGCCTGACATGAAACTTGAAAGCACCTCTTTGGCTGCTCCACGGTTAAAATGTGGAATAAGCGGAAACTCCTTTTATTGTGGAGGATCCACTCTTCAAGCTCAAATTGCAATTCAGCTGGTCCCCCAATTACAATAATTACATTGCAAATAACCCGTGCAAATTTCCATGGATGCTTGGAGCGCTATGTGCTGGGCCATACCGTTTTCAGTGCTTAATACTAAAGCAAACAGCTATTTCTCGTACATAAAAGATTCCTGGAAGTGATGTGGCATAAAAAGATGGTCATGACCTTCTTCCGATTGTCAAGTGCACGAGCCGCAGAAAGAAGATATATAGCGTAAGGTACAATTTTCCAATTGAGATAATATAATGAAATGAAACGCGCTTTAGAGGGCATCATTTTGGGCTTTTTTCGAAATTTAATTTAAGATAATTTAGATAAACTGACTCTTACTGTCGATAACTATTACAGACTATGACTATGTATTATAGGTTACGCAAGCATGACAAGTCAAACCGATTTTTTTTCTCTGCAGTGTTAAACAAAGGGGTGGCTTAACATGTAGCATATATAGGTAGTGTAGTGAGTGATGAACATGAAACTCCTCTTAAATTCATTCCATTAATGTTTCATGCTTATCGACAAGCGTAAACTAGTCAGAATCGGACATTGGGCAAGTGAGCGTTTGCAAAAAATACAGTTAAGTTGTTAAAGTAGCTTATTGATTTTTATCGCCACTTGTCCAGCCCACGTAGTTATGTACCTATGTAGGCTTGTCCGAGGGAAACAATCTATTCAAATTATTGACAAATGCTATATTTTTACGCATAAGGCATAGGTATGTACAACAGATACATGAAAAAATAGTAATTTAGTTGAATATAGGCAAATACGTAACTGGCAAAAGGTTAGTACTCGTATACCTATTTCGCAATTCTGAAAAATGAAAAAAAAAACGTGTCGCAAATATATATATCGTATAATATACAGTTTGTTCATGTATATGTGCTGGGTAGGGATAGGTAAGGTAAAATTGTGAAACCGACAGAAAAATATTTATACCGGGGAAAGTTTTGGAATTGATTGATTGATATCTTCAGGAAGGAAGAATCTTCAATGTATGCTTCAAGGTCAATGCTAACTCCCTAACCTTTATGCTGGATAGCTACACACTACTAATTTATGTAAGACCTCCAAAATGGAAGACACGAAAATAATTAAATTCTAAAAGGGGATAGCATTGCATTGTATTGTGACAGTAACATACAGTCTATGCCAGACAGATGACGAAAAACTAGATGAAACCAATTTGGAATGAACGACGAATAATTTTTGACCATTTTTGTTTTACACAATCAAGTTGGCAAAATAATGAACTCCACTTTAATTGTTGGCATAATACGCAAAAAAGGCAAAACTATTTCGACTATTTTCTGGAATAATTCAGATCATGAGCATTTAGTCTGAGTGAGTTTTGATGTTCTTTAGAATTATGCAAATATTAATATAAAAATGTTCCTTCATAACTTTTATTTTGATTACTTCACTATTTCTTCACAACGTGTCCTGTCAGCCTTAACAATATCCACCTTTCACAAGTTTTTTATATTATCTAGTTTTGACAAGAAAAAAATACGTGGGTTAAAGGTAAATTGACGGCGTACTTAGCTATTCTGACGCACCGGCACGAAGCATAATAATATAAAGGATTAAAAAGAGCAATAATCAAATAAAAATTCTATACAATTCACTGAAAGCAGAACGGTCAAAATATCAATCAATTATGAAGGTCAAGAGTCAAGAAGGTGGAATTTTTTATGTTAAAATTTTCGGATTAACAAGTATTTCGGTGAAAATAATTCAAACATGTTTTTCTATTTTTTTGTAGTAAATATTTGTACAGAAAGCTTGACAAACAAACTGAAACGAATCTGTTCTTAAAAGGTTTTTAATTTAATTTGAAATTATAAATTAAATTGAATTTTAATTGGCAAAACAAAAGGTTTGCTCTTATTCAACATACCTATGTAAGAAGTGGATTGCCTAGTCTAAATATTGCGAATTAGTACATGAAATAACAATTGTTTTATGTTTTTGTTGAAATCTTCTGGGCATGCAAATCCCCTATTAAATTCTACTTAACCTTACGATTAGCTAACTAATCCCTTTACCCTACGAGGGCTAATCAATTGAAAAGTTAAACACTCGGATATTTCGAGTTAGAATGCGTATTTTGTGATCAACCAAGTA
>JAQGAG010000965.1:0-11786 GCA_034696835.1 Lepidocyrtus lignorum
TTGGGGCGTCCGAAAATGATTAACGATCAAGATTTACATTGGAGTCAAGAACTGAGAAACGGCCCACACGAATAGTTTCCAGGTCTGGTTCCATGTACCTGCTTATGAGCTTATGATTGATGAAAGAAGGTATTGGAAAATTTCAACTTTTTTTACTTACGATTAGTCGTAATTTTGTACCGGAACTAATTTTAAGTACTGTTACAGCTCAACCTTGTTGGGTAGGTAATCCTTGCCTTGGTCTTCCCTTCTACTAATCCATAATCCAACCCAACCACAGAACGGTCCGTGCATACGACAATGCTATGATTTTATGCTTATCTGCATCACATCAAAAGCAAGCCATGATTTATTAGCGTGTGCGACAACAACCATGTAAAGATGGGACAGTCATGGGGGCATTATATTTTATCCCATCTTTACATTTAATCTCAAATCCATGTTCCGTCTCCAATCCCAAGTCCCCAAGTCAATTTGAGAGAGAGAGAGGTACCCATTTTGTAGCCGGCTGCGGCTGTGAAGTAATTTTTGATCGGTTAGAAATTAAACTTACAACAGACTAATAAGCTTATAATCTTGTACCCTTATATCTATCTATATTCAACCCTAAATATCAGGAGAGCGAGAAAACTCTACCTGTCTCATTTTTAACTTGAGCTTATCGTTAGCAAATTGGCTTGAAGCAAACTTAACTTGGCTTGCACGACTGGTTGAACCACTTGACTGGTTTGGAGGGATGAACAAAGCAAAGACCCTTTTGCTCATCGTCAGCCCTTTATAGTATCTCTGGACTAGGGAACCTTCAGCTAGACCTCTGCCACAGTAGCTTGGCTTTTCTCTCCTACTTACTCGTGATAGTCCTGTTATATAGACGGACTGCTAATCGAATCGATAAGCACAAACCTGTAAAGCTTAATTACATGTAATACTGACAAGTGACTTAATGTCCATTAGACGGTCTAGTAAGTCAGATCATCATCACATCACATCACTCATCCTCCTCATCATAGACAGGATCCCACCACACCATCAAATCATACAAATTTTATGCAAGAGACCGTTCTCTCAAATCTAACAATTTGATTGATGAAAGGTATTTATTGGAAAATTACCAAACCTCTTCAACTTATTTACTTCGTCGTCATTTTATACCAGAACTAATTTTAAGTAAGGTTAGCTTAACCTTGGGTTAAGGCTGCCTTGCCTTGGTTTTCCCTTTTCCTGCTAATCTGTAGCCCAAATCCAATCGCAGAAAGGTTCGTACGTTCGACAATGGCATGACTCTATCAGTAGGCCTATCTGAATCACATCAAAAGCAAACCATGGATTAGCGCGTGCGACAGCGACCGTTAAAAAAGCGACTGACATAGGGACATATTCATTTTGTTCTATCTTTACATCTCATCCCAAATCCATGTCTGACAGGACTGTGACTGTGGCATAAAAACTATTATTTGTACGTTAGTGTGGGTGTAACTTCCTAAAAGGAACAATAAAAATTATTGATCCTACTTACAAACCAGTATGGCTCGGTCCCCATACTAAAATTTACATGCTTGATGCTAGCTAGTTGGAGAGGGCAGAACTTTGATAGTTAGGCTTGATAAGGAGGTCTGGTAACTGCTCCCCACAAAATTATACTCACAGTTAGTTAGTAGTTATATGAGGACAGCGGAGCAGAAAGGACTTCAGCCTTGACAATTAAATTTTATTTGAGTTTTCAAAGTGTTTTTTATACCGGGCAACATCCGACTTTCTGCAATTAAACAATAATTAACTGAAATGGCTAGGAGCAACACCGGATCCCTCCGACTGGACTGGATCCCTCCAGAAGTAAGTTTGCATCTTAAAGGACAAGTGTTCGCCAATTAACGATTGCAAATCTAATTATTGATGGATAACTGAACAGGAAAAGTCCTTGTGAAATTCGATGGACATGAAAATTATTTTTAAGAGTCAAACCAAAATTGAACTTCTGATTATTTAATTCCTTGCAGATAGCAGAAATGATTCTGGAGTTGCTAGAGGAGTCCACTGATATCCTTAATGTGTTCGAGGTGCTTCCAAGCTTGAATGGTCAGGTCCTGAGGAAGAGACAAGAGTGGCTGATCGATCAAGTACTATATAATATTTCGAACATGGCTATATTAAACATGGCTGATTTTAGTAAAAGTAGCGCACTCGGAATTTTATTTCTTATCAACAGGTCGCACCGTTGATCTTCCCCTGGCTGGATAAAAAGGAAGTTCTCAACTGCCGTCTGGTTTGTTGGAGATGGTCCCGCGGGATTGACAAGTTTCTGGAGAACTCCCAACTGAATGGACTCCATCCTTCTAGAGAAGCATCCCGAGCACAAACCGAACTGATCTCGAAGATTCGAAAGTTCGATCTGCTCAATGACACCTACCACTACAACTGGAAAAAATTTCAGGAGCTCAACGAAAAAATGCCAAACCGACCATCTCACAGAAATCCATTCATCGGAAGGAAAGTAAATTTCCACGATGGTACGAGCTTCCGCGGGAGAGGATATGAAGTTGAGTGGAACGAGGCAATCCTGTTTCCTCGTGACGTTGGGGCTCACATCTGGCACTTTAAGCTTTATTGCTGTTGGGACAGTTCCCCAGACAATGCCAGTTCCCAGATTATTACTCGGATTCTCTCCCTCCTCCCAAATTTACGAAGTTTGGAAATATTTCCGTCCTCTGATAGTGAGTTGCGACTTACGGAGGCAGAAGTTGAGCAATTTCAATCTACAGTCCATCTTCCCCATCTGGAGGCTCTGAACGTCTTGGACTATTCTACTGCACCCGCACCCCTCATCCATCTAATTATACAGCGGTTCTCCCAGCAAATCACAAGTTTGCAAATGGACTATTCCGCATGGAGGGAAGACTACTCCCAAATATTCCCCCATCTTACCGAGCTCACCTTGAGGGACTGTAATGAGCATGTCGATAATGTCAGGAATATGTTGGCTGAGTTGAATGCACCAAATCTCTTAAAATTGGAGCTAGAATTGAGAATTAGTGCGGAGCCTGGAAATCAATTTAAAAGCAGCATTGTCTCGCTCCTACAACCATTCAGGAAGCTCATCAGCTTCAAAGTTTACTTGCTGCGCCCAGGTCCTTGTGTAATGAGGATGGAGGGAACGATGGGACAAGTGTCGTCGACTCCGGTTTCCATGACATCTCTGAAATCCCTAAGTGTTGTGATTCGGAACAAAGAATTATGTGAGCTGGTCAACTTGGAGTTTTTTAAATGCTTCCCAAATTTGTCCTACATTGATGTAGACTCCAGCCATACATATCAATTTATGAACTCCCCTACAATCAATCCATACGACCGGTCGATTTGGGAGGTGGGGCTGCCTAAGTTATTGGAGTTCAACCTGGGGCGGCATGGACGTCGCTATAAGTGCGTAAATAGGGCTAATTACGAGTGGTTTGGGGAGGGGCGAATGTAACTATGATTTGCATTAATGATTCCAATTAACTTCATTGTTGTTGGGAGAAATATGTATTATATTATTATGGAAGCATGAAATGGAAGAATTTCCAACAAAATTTGATGAATGTTCGAGTAACGTAGAAATTGTCATGTAAGGCAATAAATTTGGCCGATCTGTGGCAGAAACGGCGTCAATGAGAGTGTCACCTGTATGGAGGTAAGTAAATACAGAAATAAACAGCCACGTTGAATGCCGACAAGGTACAGACTGATGGAAACAATAAATGGATTGTGTTTTATGGTCTTTGCCATTTTTTTTAAAAAAAGGTGTTCTTGGAACAATTATATGTGTCTCATTCTCCAGTCCAACCTGTTCTCTCCAACTGTCAACAAATTTCCTTAAATCTTCAATCACTCACAGCTATCAGAAGTCCAGATAAGGTTGGGCCCTCCGATAAAGATTTATTTTGGGGTCTAGGGCAGAGAAAGGGCCACAGCCACAACGAATGGTTACCAGTTCCAGGTATACGTACCTGTTCATTCACAAGCATCCAGCGGAGTCAAAAATTTTACGTCTTTATTTTCGTTCCGGACAAATCTCCTTTCCAATCATACAAATTCAATGCAAGAAACAATTCTCGCTAATCTAACAATTAGACTGGCGAAAGGTATGGGAAAATTACCACGCATCCAGTTATTTACTTGGTCGTCATTTTGTACCAGGAATAATTTTAAGTGAGTTTAGCTTCAACTTAGGTTATCATTACGAACCTTTGCATCGGTTTTCCCTTTTTCAACTAATCCATAATCCAAAATCGGAACAGAAAACGCTACGCACATACGACAATGGCATGGCGACATTATGCTTATCTGAATCACATCAAAAGCAAGCTAAGGATTAATCCGGCTGCGACAGCGAACGTGAAAAGAAGGGGCAGACATACATTATATTCGATCCTTACATTTCATCCCAAATACATGTCTGGCATAAACATAAAAAATTATTTGTTCGTTATACTTACTTTCGGAAGGGAACACTGACGATGAGACGGGGTGAAAATAATTCAACTTACTTACAACCCATTATGGCGCGGTAGCAGTCCTCATTCCATAATAAAACCTACATTTTGACTAGTTGGACAAGGTAGAATTAAGATTACATAGGTTGGTGAATAACTCTACTCACTGCTCCGTGCAAAGTAATGCTCATAGTTATATACTTAAGGGACGCGGGACAGAAGTGATCTCTTCTGCTCACAGTAGATTTTATATAAGTAAGGACGCTCTACTCGGATCCACTATAGATACGGCCCTGGGAGACGGTTAACTTGAATGATTGAAAATATTCCATCATTTGATAAATAAGGTATGTCTTTGTTAAATACACATATAATATGTCCAGTCCAACTCAAGTTCAAGTTTCATGAGAATGGTGTCAAGTCCCATAATGTGTTTTTGGTAGAATTTTAATCCCCACGTCCCTTCCAAAACACATACCATGTTGCAAGTGTATGATGCACCATCACATGGTTTTGAATACTCCTTAAACTACCTAAGCCAAAAAGGATGGACACTGTTTTGTAAAAATTCCCCCAAGTCTTATTTTAAAGAAAGAACATTGGCCTGGCAAATCCCTTCCAATTTCACTCATCGTCGATGCAATGCAATGCTACAAATAGTAAATAGTGTGTCGTCCCCTCCTTCGTTCCTCTATGCTGTGGATTACGGCTTTTACCGACTGCACGGTTCTGCTATGGAAGAAGAAGTTCAAGCCGAAATCAGACATCACCTTTCCATATTTTCTTTACAACATTCCTTCAGCAACTTGGAAAAACTGACAACGCTTCTGTTCAAGACGGAGGAGCAACCCCCAACCAGAAATCCATTAATCGATAGGAAATTATTTCTCTGCAATGAAGATGGCGAAAACGATGGGTTTTGGAAGGAGGCCTGAGCCCTTCTCAAGAAATTGAAAACTCATGTTTGGTATCTTGAAATGGGATTCGCCCCCCATATTAGCTATAGCGGGGGTTATTGCGATTGTCACGGTTTAATCCGGAGTTTTCCCGCAATTTTGATGCATGTGCAACAACTTGATTTAATCTCAGCAAGTCTGTTCTTCCCATCTTTATTTTGATTTGAGAATGTGCCAATTGAGTAAAAAAACAACTACTTTTTATTAAATTAAATTTACATCTACTATGCAATAAAACAATCTTTTAGAAAACATGAAAAACAGTCATATTTTGATACTAAGGTATTCGTACTTCTTATGGAATTGTATAATGGTCAATAAATAATAATCTATTCTAATCTAATCTAAATCCATTGAAAAAATAGCTATTCTCATCCCCATCTTATAAATACCTCTGAGGAATATATAAGATGTCGGCACGAAAATGACCCATAACACGACCCAGTTCCCCACAAAAAGGAGCCCCCTCCCCAGAATTCTCAAGATATGGGCCATAATGCTCATTGTCGTCCCAGCCTGATTCCGGACCACGCCAAAGATGCAACAGCTCCCTTCCTCCTCCAAAGTGGACCAACCACCAGCGCCAGCTCCAATCCCCTCGTAGCCCAGTTCCATGGTCATGTTGTTCAAAAACTGGACGTCCGGGGCGCCACAGTGCTGATGGGTGGTGGAGGCTCCGCAAGGTACGAGTCCTCCACACTGTCGCCGATCTGTATTAAATGACCAGGGTTAATATTAATATGATAATTTGGAATGGGCCAATTAAAAATATTTTGTGGATACTAATTGTGTTGCCCCACCTATTTTATGTTCCACCGAGCAGCAGAGTCGGAATAGGAGTGAGGATGGCTTGTGAGCGGCATAAATCATCTCATCTATTACTTCCGGACAGGGCGGGGATGATCCTGGAATTTCCAAATCTCCGAAGTAGGCCACGCATAAATACCCTTCCATGTGTTTGGCGGGGCTGGAGACATCCTGCGAACTCTTCATGATGCTCCGAATAATCGACTCCGTTTCGATTGAGGGAGGCTGGAAGTAGGTAGAATAGAGAAATCCTAAAACGACGGATAATGCGTTGGAGATGGCAATTGAGATGATGTAGCCAATCCAGACAGTCCCACACAGGCATATTGTCAAAACTGGCCAGTGTCTTAAGGCGAAGTTAATGGGATTCCTGAAAGCGTCCATTTTGGCGGATTTCCCTCCCACACAAAAGCACCGTTGATTTTATACTGATGGGATTACTATATGGCTGATGGAAACTTTAAATTCGCCTTTTGTGTTTTAATCGTCAACGCCTAATTTTTAAAACTTTTCTTTTAAATAAAAATTAATTTTAAAGAGGAAGTTAACTACTCTTGCTCTAAATTCGCCTACAGCAATATCCTAACTAACTGTGCTGACAATGCTAAGTTACTGCTTTCCTTCTGCTCCTCCGCCACGCCAAGAATGAAGGCGAGTTTATGATAATGTACGGAGCAGTTAGATCATTATCAGAGTGGTGGATGAAGGCGAACTAATTTTCCTATTCCCGTCCTATCCAACTGACAACATGTCTCTTCAATCTCCAATCACAGATATCGGATCTCCAGGTAAGGTTAGGCCCTTTGAAAACGATCGAGATTTATTTTGGGGTCTAGGACAGCGAAACGGTCCCAACGAATGGTTAGCAGCCCTTTTTCCATATACCTGCTCATGGACAAGCCAACCAGCCCGTCGCTTAAATTTCATTCAGGGTAGATCTCCATTCCAATCATACAAATTTAATGCATGAAGCAGTCGACTCTAACCTAAAATTAATTTTGACTGGTGAAATGGATTTGGGAAAATTACCACACATCCTTAACTTATTTACTTACGAGGGAAGGTTTCGAGGCCATACGCGCTTCCAGACATATGAAAAACTTTTTCTAGACCAGTTTTTAACGCAGATCACGAATCTGTAAAAAATTTCCTGATCCCTTAAACTTTTGAACACAAGGGAGCACTTTTACATGTTAGGTCACCGATATAACATGCCAATTAAAATTCATATTCTGGCCCAAATTTAGGTGTAGAATTTGAATTTGAAAACCATTTTTGATAGAACATATTAGTTTTAAATTTATACACTGTTATGTAAAAGTTTCAAGGTTTTCAGCAAACCGATTTCATATTCGAAATCTACGTATTGAAATTAGTCAGTTTCGATACTTTATTTGTCGAAACTTTTCAGACGCAAAACAACATGAAAACATATGGTAATGTTCCCTCGTGTTCAAAAGTTTAAAGGATCAGGGGAATTTTTACAGATTCGTGATCAGCGTTAAAAACTGGTCTAGAAAAAGTTTTTCATGTCTGGAGGCACGTATGGCCTCGAAACCTTCCCTCGTTAGTCGTCATTTTGTACCAGAACTAATTTTAGGTACGGCTAGCCGAATCCTTGGATAATCTTTGCCTCGGTTTTTCTTTCTTCCACTAATCCATAATCTAAAAAATCTAAAATCCGACCACAGAAAGGCTCGCACAAACGACAATGGAAGGAATTATTTCTAGTTTATCTAACAAGCAAAGTACGCGAGGTGAGCCTTAAACCTGGAGACCTGACTATACACGTTTTGTTCAGTTTTCTTCGCTGATTAAAATGCATATTTCATTTCCGTGTAAAAGTAAAGTTTAGTAATTTTAATTAGCATTTAAAGTTTTAAAGCTGCCAATAAAGATGAACCTATCCCCGATGCTATTTTAAATTCAATTAAAAATACTGCCTTTAAGAAATTTACAAACGTTTTTTGCTTGGTTTTTAACGTTTTGGCGTATTGAAATTCATCATAATCAAAACTTAAGGTAGATTACACATAACATTTTAAAAGCATCCTTCGACCTTTGATTACCATATTCCATGCATAATTGCATACCACGATGAACTCATTAAGACCACAGCAAATTATTACTAAAATCAATTATTTTTGTCATTTTGTGTTAAAAAGAGCCAAATGAATCCAATAATAATAATATTTTCAATAAAATTTAGAACAGCATCGGGGATAGGTTCATGCTTATTGGCAACTTTAAAACTTTAAATGCTAATTAAAATTACTAAACTTTACTTTTACACGGAAATGAAATATGCATTTTAATCAGCGAAGAAAACTGAACAAAACGTGTATAGTCAGGTCTCTAGGTTTAAGGCTCACCTCGCGTACTTTGCTTGTAAATTACATCAAAAGCAAGCCATGCATTTGTATGCGAAAGCGACCTTCTAAAGAAGGAACAGACATGAACATTACTTTTTATTCGATCGTTATATTTCAATCCAGATCCAAGTCTGACAAGACCATAAAAAATAATTATTTCATTATTGTTACTTCCTAATAGGAACCACTGACAATAAATAATCCCACAACCCAGTATGGCTCGGCCCCCTTATGCATTCCATGATAAAATCTACATTTTGACCAGTTGGACAAGGTGAAATTATGAGTTTAGGTTTGTGGAGTAGAGAGATCTGGTAACTTCTCCGTACAAAGTAATTAATTCTCACAGTTATATAAGTGACGTGGAACAGAAAGGAACTTTCTTCCCAGCAGATTTTATTTTTTTCCTTCTAGTTTTTCAAGCTTTCATTCACCGCAACAGCTAACTTTCTTATATTAGAAATTTTGTCATATCAATACTTCTGTGAAACCCAATAACTCAACATTCCAGTAGGTTGAGCAGCAAAACTAGCGGGAATGGCTTGGAACAGCACTGGATCCTTCCGATTTGACGCCCTCCCCCCAGAAGTGAGTTTCAGTTTATCCCTAAACGTAAAGCAGTCATGGATTATTGAATGGTTGTAAATGACGGTATTCGATACCTGAACTGAATACGCGCTTGTACGAGTGGTAAAATGTGATGGATGCCAAAACCATTTTAAAACCTTCAACCGAAAAGTTACTTCTCAATATTTTATTTCTTTGCAGATGGCGGAAATGATATTGAAACGGGCGGAGGACTCGAGCGATATCCTAAATATGTTCGAGGTGTTCCCAAGCTGGATTGGTCAGATTATGAAGAAAAGACAAGAGTGGCTTATGGACCAGGTAAATATACTCGTCGCTGTATTAAACACGGCTGGTTTTGGTTAAAACATTTCGCTTCATAAATCTAAATAAATATTATTTCTTGTCCACAGGTCGCACCCTTGATCTTTCGCTGGCTGGATAAAAAGGAAGTTCTCAACTGCCGCCTGGTTTGTTGGAGATGGTCTCGCGGGATTGACAAGTTTCTGGAGAATTGCCAACTCGATCTACCCAGAGAAGCCTCGCGGGCACAAATCAAACTGAACTTCAAGCTTTTCAGGTTTAATGTGCACAATCGTTGCTACCCTTATAACTGGATAAAGTTTCGGGAGCTCGCCACAAAAATGGAGAACCGTCCACTAGACAGAAATCCATTTATCGGAAGGAAAATCAATTTCGATTACGGAAATAAGTTTAGAGGGATACCGGGACGTATGTTTGTGTGGAGGGAGGCTGTCACGTTCGTTCGTGAATTTGGGGCTCACATCTGGCACTTCGAGCTTCATCGTTTTTGGGGGAGGTTCCCAGACAATGCAAAGTCCCAGATCATTATTCCGATTCTCTCCCTCCTCCCAAACCTAAAGCGGTTGGACATATATCTGGCCGACGATAAGCGACTAACGGAGGCCGAAGTTGAGCAGTTCCAATCTACTGTCCACCTTCCCCATCTGGAGGCTCTGAGCCTCTACCCATATTTTTCCACACCTCTCATTCATCTAATTATACAGCGGTTCTCCCAACAAATCACAAGGTTGGAAATAGGTTATTCCACATGGCGGGAGGACTACTCTCAAATATTTCCCAATCTTACCGAGCTCAAGCTGATGGGCAATGATGTGTATGTGGCGGATGCCAGGAAGGTTTTGGCTTCCTTGAATTCCCCAAATCTCCTAAGATTGGAGTTGGACTGGTTGAGAATGAGTGCGGAGACTGTGGATCAATTAAATGGTAGCATTTTCTCGCTCCTACAACCATTCGGAAAGCTCATCAGCTTCAAAGTTCATTTTAATTTCCCATTACGTAGTGTCATGGCGCTGGAGGAAATGGTGGGACCAGTTTTCTCAACTCCGGTATTCATAACATCGCTGAAATCCCTGAGTGTTGTGATTGAGAACTGGAAATTATGTGAGTTGGTCAACTTTGAGTTTTTCAAAGGCTTCCCTAATTTGTCTTACATCGACGTAAACTCCCGATGTGGCAAACGAGCTATGGACTCCCCGACAATCAATCCATACGAGCCATCGATTTGGGAGGTGGGACTGCCTAAATTATTGGAATTAAACCTGAGGAAGGATTTTTGTCAATATAAATGTCTAAGTAGAGCTGAATATGAGTGGCGTGCAAAGGGGGGAATGTAGCTCTGTTCTAGGTTAGTAATAAAAATTGTGTTCATTGTTTTAAGGAAAAATGTATTTTAGAATCGAAGTAAGGAATGGCTGGATTTCCAACAAAATTGGTTAAAGATTCGAGTAATTACAGAGTATTCTCGTGTAAGAAAGTTGATTTTAATTTTGAACAAATCTCCAGTCTAATCAGACAAATTTATTTTAAGAAACAATCGGACTCAAATATAACGTCTGAGTTGGAAAGGGTATTTGAAAATTAGAAAACCTTCCCAACTTACATGCTTCTTTGCGATTTTGTATAGGTATGCAAAAACTGATTAATAAATGCCATCTTTTATGATTTTGTAGTCATCGGGAAACTATTTTCTGCATATTTACATTTATTACATCTTTATTACATTGTCATCATATACTATTATATTACAGTCATAACGAGTTACCTTTTCAGCCAGAAGAATCAACTTGTTTCTAGCGTTACACATCAAAAAATTGATAAATAAGTTTGCAGATAAATTTAAAATGTATGATGACGTTTCTCCTGAGAAATAACAACATTATAATACAATTATCCACATTTAAATACATATTTATTTTTAATTTTGAGGAATTCATGTGAGCTTAAATGAATCTGATTGATATCCACTTCACAAACTTTGTATTCCTTGTTTCCGTTTTCACAATTACAATTACTAATTTTTAGGAGTCGCTGCATCTGTTGTATTTCTGGTTGAAGTGTTTTACTCATTTTGATACTGCGCATTAATAGTATTCTTAACAATGACGTAAATACACTTTAAAATGACGGCGACCAAAAGAACTGCTGGTTTAAAATGGGAAATACTGTAAAGTATAAATTTAAGTCTACTTACTGTTATTCAGCCTTAAACTATTTTAAATAAAATGATTGTAATTACAATGACGTACCTGTAAGGTTTTTGTAGTATAATAATACATAATATTCAAATATTT
>JAQGAG010000966.1:0-11784 GCA_034696835.1 Lepidocyrtus lignorum
GGACGGACGGACGGACGGACGGACAGACAGACGGAGTCGTGTCAAAACCAATACATACCTTACAGGTACGTAATAAACTAGCTGACCCGGCGTGCGTTGCTACACCACAAATTAAAATGAATGTATGGGAAAATTAAAATTCAATCGAAGTTTATTTTTACAATTAGTTCCGACAATTATACCAATGTTTTCCCGTCGGAACTCAATGTCGGAGTTGATTTAGACATTAAATTCCGACAAATAAACCTATTTCTTCCCGTCGCAAAACGATGTCGGAGTCGATTTCAACATTAAATTCCGACGAATGGAATAATTTACTACACTAAATAAAATTAAGCAGTAATCAAAATTTGTTGATGTATATAAATACGTAATTTATTTTAGGTCGTCTACTTTGTATCCAATCAGTTATGTAAAAGTTACTAATATATTAATAGGTAAAATTAAAACTTTGTTAAAATACTGTTCACTGAAGTGCTTTGGGATACACAATGTTCTTTGTTTTCCCATCGGGTGCGTACACAAATAAATCAGAAGGTTTTCCTACGCGTGAGCAGGCTACATAAAGCTGTCCATGGGAAAAGCACGGGTTTTCTAAATTCAGTCCACATACTTGAAGAGATTGTCCTTGGGCCTTGTTAATGGTCATTGCAAAGGCGAGTCTAATAGGAAACTGCAAACGTTTGAATTCAAATGGCATATCTGCCGGAATAAGTGGGATGTGTGGAAGCAATACATCCTCTCCTCGGAATTTTCCAGTTAAAATAGTCGCTTCGATGATGTTGTTCAACAATTTTTTAACGAAAAGCCTTGTACCGTTGCAAAGTCGTGGTGGATTGATGTTGCGCAGAAGAATAATGGGGACGCCAACTTTCAATTGTAGTACATGCGGCGGCATGCCTGGCAAATCTAGAGAGTTCAAGAACTCAGTGGGGTAATTTACGACTTCGTCTTGATTTAATACGGTATCTATGGACTTATACGTTGTCGCTTCTCCTGCTACTTCGTTTTGAATCCTAAAATTTATTTCATTGACATCAATGTTTTTAGCTGCTAATATAGCACGTTCACTGAGCCATTGATGATTCTTGTAGTTCTGTTCGATGTTTGGAAATACCTTGCAAATCAGTTCATTTGTAGACTCTGTGATTTCACAAAAGTTAGTTGGTAATGAGATGCATTGCAGAGAATCTTCAACAGGCATGTTACCGTTTCCAACATCAAGCAATTGCTTTGCGAACATTTCTGCAGATGGGTCATGTTGAAGGTGTACTCGCATGTTCGTTCTCAAAGTCAACGTCTGAACATATCGCCATAAAAATGATGATTTGAGGCACGCATTGAGTTCGTCTGCTGGAGTTGAACGTGGTATAACCGGTAAAGTTTGTCTAAAATCGCCTGACAATAATATTAGTGCTCCACCAAAGTGCTGGTCATTTGCTCTCAAATCTTTCAATGAACGATTTAAAGCTTCCAATGCTTTTTTGTGCGCCATAGTACATTCGTCCTATACAATAAGTTGACATGATTTAAGCACATTACCCATTCCTGAGTTTTTGCTAATGTTACAGGTTGGTGTCTCTGTAGCTTGCATATTTAAGGGCAATTTTAATGCCGAATGTGCCGTTCGACCACCATCCAAAAGATTTGCAGCAATTCCGGAAGATGCGATTGCCAGTGCAATGTTCATTTGAGATCGTATTGTTGCCAAAATAAGTGAAATAAGGAAGGTTTTTCCGGTGCCTCCAGGAGCATCTAAGAAAAAACATCCACCAGTTTGGGATGTCGCTGCATCCATAATTTTGTCATACGCCATTCGTTGTTCTGGTATCAACTTTGGAAGATTCGTACAAACAAACGTTTTCAACTCATCGACATCATAGCTCTTTTCTCGATGCGAATCGCGATTGTTTATAGTGTTCGCTGGTCGACTTGGCGCCACCATTCCAAGTTGTATTAGTGCTTTGTTAGCTATTGCTATACATAAGTCCTCGATTAAAATTAATGCTTCGTTGTAGACAGAGGGCGTAAACTGAATGTCTTGATTTTGACCTCTTGAACGCACGCGTTGTAGGATGTCTTCACTCATGTAGTCCTTATATTTTCCCCAAAGATCATTTGGATTGGATGGAAAACACGTTGTTAATATAATCGCAAATAATGTCCGTATTTGTGGTGGCCGAGCGGTGTTTGATGCATCAGCAAGTGAAGTGTCCCAGTGCGCATCATTTTCAAGACGATTCAATTCCTGGCAAGCTTCACGATAAGTAGCACATACACGATGGTTGACTGTTCTCAATGCCTGAAACGATGTTGGCCCACGCACGTTGATTAACAGTAATCGCAAGAAAAAACATTCTGCATTGTTTGGGTGAACAGTATACAGACGACCTAAAGCGTCGGTCGAATATAAATTAGGATGACCTTCGACTGGTTTACCCTGTTTGCGACGTTGAAACTTTTTCCCTGATGCATTCCAAGTGTAATACGTAGGAACTTCTGAATAAAGCAAGGTCTTTGCAAATGCATCCTCCATGCACAATGCGAAAAAAGAAGTAAGCGTGGTTGGAGGTGGTGACAATACCCTTGTAGATACATTTGCGGTTGTAAAGTACACGCGTTGTCCGTTTTCAAGGTGCACTGCTAAGTGAACAACCGTCGGATATCGCTCATGGATTGGAAATGATAAAATGCGCCATACAGCTTCGTTGCTACTAATATAGCGTCCGAGTTGATATTGATTGACTTCATCGGTGGGACCGACTTGAAAAACTGCCATGTCGCTTCCTTTGTTCACATACTTGCAAATGTACTTGATGGACTTCACGGAATTGCAATACTCAACATTGATGTGCGCTTTGAACGTCTTAGACAGCAACGGTGAATACGGAACAACCCAACGATTATCAATTTCAACATTAATGTTTTTCACTTTTAATGTGATGAAATTGCCTCCGTCTTCTGGTGACCTTCGACGATGTAGGGGATAACCGTCATTTCCAGTGATTGTCTCGACAGTTAAGTTTCTTGGGTAACGTTTCGTACATTTTCCATCAGACATGCATGGCGAACTGTTGTTTAGCAGGCCACATGGACCATGAATCATGTTTTTGGTGACAACTTCAGATAAAACTGGATCTGTGTTGATATCTGGTATTTCTGCGGAAATAATGTGATCAATTTGATCTGGTGTAATTTTTGAAATAAGCCAAATTAAAATATGTGCGTGCGGCAAACCTCGTTTTTGCCATTCAATAGAATACATCCAGCAGCGTGCTTTGCCAAAAACATAATGTTTGACAATGAAATCCATTAGCGTTTTTAGTTTTTGTTTAAACACACGTGAGGTAAGATCGTGGCGATCCGCAGGTGATTGTCCAGGAAACAAAAGGTCTTTAATTTCATCCCACGTTGGATTGCATGTGAATGTGATAAACAAATCCGGACGACCATATGCTCGAACATAGGTCATTGCATCCTGGGCGTATTAGTGCATGTGCCGTGGGCTGCCTGTAAAAGTTGCCGGTAGTATAACCATTCTCCCCAGTTCTTGTGGATTAACATTGCCATCGTTAACAATCGCACCACGCAAATGAATATACTCTTCTGATCGCAATTTGGTTTGATTGAGTCTGATGTATAATAATCGTTCGCTTTCAATTTTTGCATACATATCGACAATATACTGATGAAACAATTGTCTACATTTTAAAATATGATTTACGGCGTTTTCACGAATCATCAGTCTATAAGAATAGTAATTCATGGCACTACATTTCTTATCTGTTTCCTCCCCTGTTTGGGGATTCATGAGTTTGACTTTAAAATGGTAGCCATCTTCACCTTTCCAAAACAAAATAGGATATTGTAATCCGTCGTATGACCGATGCGTCTCCGAAATTCGCTGAATACTATAATGTCTGCGATGAAGAATGATATCTCGAGAGTTAAATTCTTCCCCAACTATTACGATTGCAACTTCATCAATTGTAGGCGCGTTGAACTGCCGTGAATGCTGGCCCACAGGTGTTTTGTCTGCCCTTATTATCACTTTGTAGTCATCGGCTGGCATTTGTTTGAGGGCAGTTCTAAATAATCGAATCAATAAATTTTGTTTGTCGAAAAGTGCTTGGAGAACAGAAACATGTCCTCTACGGCATCCAGTATTAAAGCGACATCGTTGATCAATTTGTTGGTCAGTGTTCCCCATAAAGTATATCTGCAGGTATTTGTGATCGGCGTCTGGCAAGGGTAATAAAGATCCAGCGCGATGATAAATCTGCCCTTGCACTTTAAATGTTGGCATGTAATTCTCGCGCACCATATTTGTTGCACCAAACGATGTCATCTGAAAACATGAGTTATATTTGCGAATATTTGTTAAGGAGTGCTTTGAGTCCCTGGTTTCACCTGATAACAATGTTGCTAATGGTTCAGGTGGTGACTCAAGTTCCGGCAATTTCACTTTTCCATTTGCACAGCACATTCCGGGTGTTTCATTTTTAAACCTGAGGGCATGACAAAATCTGCATGATTTATTCATGCTTCCAATGACCACACTTGGATGAACACTGTAGTCGTAATTAGCATCGTAATGGAATGCAGCAAGATTTAAATCATCGTGCAATCTTTCTCGGTTTCGTGCAGTGTTTCCTCGATCAGTGTGTACACGTGCTTCTCGTTGTTGAATTGTTTCAGAGGAACGGGCTTCAGCAGTGCTCACTCGATTAGCTTCCAGTCTAGCTTCGCGTTGTTCATTTGTTTCTAAGGAACGGGCTTCAGCAATGCTTACTCGATTAGCTTCCAGTCTTGCCTCGCGTTGTTCATTTGTTTCTAAAGAACGGGCTTCAGCAGTGCTCACTCGATTAGCTTGCAGTCTTGCCTCTCGTTGTTCACTTGTTTCTGAGGAACGGGCTTGAGCAGTTCTTAATCGATTAGTTTCTAGTCTTCGTTCACGTTGTTTATGGGTTTCTGCAGCTCGTGATGCTTTTTTCTTTGCTGCTTGCGATGATAATGGACCAATAGCCGGGCGTTTGGGAGGCATAATTACCTTAAAACTGAAAAATAAAACGATTTTACATTTAGGGTTGACCATAAAACAATGCTATAACGACATGAATAAAAACACTGGGACAGTTTTTTAAGGGTAACGCGGTGTAGTCTAAGGTTTGTAAAATTAGACATACGATGGAACCTAGTATTTGTGCACAATACTTTATTTGTACAAACAAAAGTAAAAATAAATTTTGACAACATTTATTTACAGATAGACTGACTTGCAAGTCTTGTACAAATAAAAATTAAAATATATTTGTTACATTATTATCACAGATAGACGGACTTGCGTGTGTTGTACAAATAAAAATAAAAATTTATTTTGACAAACGGTTTTTACAGATACATTGACTTGCATGTCTTGTACAAATAAGAATAAAAATTTATTTTGACAAACGGTTTTTACGGATACACTGACTTGCATGTCTTGTACAAATAAAAATAAAAATTTATTTTGACAAACGGTTTTTACAGATACACTGACTTGCATGTCTTATACAAAAAAAATAAAAATTTATTTTGACAAACATTTTATACATATATTGACTTGCATCAGTTGGGCAAAAAATAAAAATGCGGTTATACGGAATACGGATGCCGCGAGTCAGTCTAATTAGCTATTTTGACCTAACAGAGGAACGCGTGCACACCCCACATAAAGATAAACAAATATATAACTGCAGAGGCACGCGTACGCACCCCATCAAATGATAAATAAATTATGAAATTTTAAAACTTTACCTCAATTAAAGTGTTTGGAAACCTACATTTAAAACCAGGGAGACCGCCTTTTAAGGTTGCTTTACCAAGATATTTGTATTTGCTGTTTTATTTTGGCGGCAATATGTTAGACATTAGCGGCTACAAAATTAAGCTGGACACACACACAAACACACAAACACACACACAGACATTCATTTTTATATATATAGATTAATTTAAATCATTAGTCAACCTAGTCATTAACATATTCCATATATATTTTGTTTTAAAAGTTTAATGTACTCTCAGCATAACCAAATTCATATTTAACATAGCTCCTTTACCACGATCTTGAAAGGTTTGGGTAGGTTACCGTATCCCGTCTCAGGTTCCAGGTCTGGCTCCATGTTTCCTGGATCCGGCCCAATCTCTAACTTTTGAAATATCGCAACAATAAATAAAAAGATCGTATCCTTGGCTAGTGGCTCACCCAAGCATTGTCTTCTCCCAGTGCTAAATGGCATCAAAGCTTCATTCGGGACAACCGTCGTTCCATCTTCTGAAAGGAATCGTTCCGGTCGGAAGTTCTCTGGATCCCCCCAGTACTGAGGGTCATTCAAGCACGAGTCAATGTCTGAAATGAGGATGGTATGCTTCGGGAAGAAATAGCCGTGAAACATTTTATCCTCCAGCATTCTATGGGGAATACCCATCGGTGCAATTGTGGAATTCCGGAAAACCTCCAGTATCACTGCCTCAGTATAAGGCAAACTATGAAAAGTAAAAATTATATTAGCCCCAATATAAAAATATAGACCATTTCATTTCATAATCAATTATCTTTCATTTTATTTACTTTGGTTTGTCCGCCAATACTGGCTCCCTTGATTTCCCCACTACTCTTTGGATTTCTTCAATCAGTTTCCGCTGAACTTGTGGATGACATGAGAGATACAACATCATCCATGACAACGTCTCTGACCTGCGTCAGCAAATAATTTCATTTAACCTCACTTAATACCTAGTCACTAAGCAAGTTTCCAAGTTATTTCGTAATTAATTGTAATATGGCTGCCACGATATTTTCCCTTACGTAGACTCATTCCCCGCAACGAACAGTTCTAGCAAGGCAGCAAATAAATTTTCCTCTGTCATAAAATTAGTAATAAAAAAGTAATTAAAAATTTCTAAATAGCCATTCTAGTGTGCATTTGCGACAGTGAGATGCCAGTTGACAGTTTCTTTTCAATTGATTTACTCACTTCCTCTTTCTTGAAAAAAGCTTGAAGCAACATCTGTCGTCCTCCCAATTTCAATTAAGTAGTGGTCCACCAAATCTCTAAATAATTATCAATCAGTAATTTTATATTACAACCGGAAAACCTAACTAATATACAAATATTATTATTGAATGTGGAATCAATAGTGTTTTTCTCACCGAGGGCAATTAAGGTCCAGCGTGGCCTCATGACGAATGATGCTCTCATTAAATAGCTTTCTAAGCGAAGCCCACACTCTTGTCAGAGGTCGCCATCCAGACAACTCCGGAATGATATATTTCAATGCCGGAACAAACATTAGGCCGCTTCTCAAGGCTTTTTGGAGTGCCCTAAAACAAACAAAATCATTCAAAAAACGGCTGGTAAAAAGACAAGTTAAAAATATTTACTAACGCAATTATGCCTATTGCATTTCTGCAAAGTTCCGATTCCTCTCCATTCTCATCAAGCCATTCCACCCTCTCTCCTGTTGAAATGCTCCAGAGGGAGTTAACAACGGAAGTGTTAAACACCCGCTTGACAGACACTGGAGTGCCGACGTTTTGCTGAAACCACTTTACAACGTTCTTTGCCTCCTCCAAAATCCTCCCTTCCATGGAAGACTTTGCGAAGCCTATATCCCGAAGTTTTCTCAGCATGAAGCGGCGCTGCTCCACCCACGGCTTCCCCTCTGTAGTGGCGACGCCAATGTCGTTGGTTTTGAAGGCGGCAGACATTATATGATTTTGGATGCGACCAGCTGCAGCGGATTCCCGGAAAAGGGCTATTATCAGCTTTGGGTCATTTACGACAATGACACTATGAAAGTGTTATAATAATTTTGAAGAAAGGGTCAATCTCTGAATTGATTAGTTTTTATCGTTTTTATTTATGTTTCTCAAAGAGGCTTACTCATCCCGCCCAAGTTTAATGCTGAAAATATTTCCGTATTTTATTTTCCATTTTCGTAGTGCGAGATAAGGTGCTTTCCCCAGTTGATGGAGGTTCCCAAGTAGGGGGAGTCCTGAAGGTCCTGAAACAATTAAAGCGTCAATAAAAAAATTTAACGATAAGTTTATATGGGCTTAAAATGATAATCTATTTTAATTTTCGCTTACCTGGAGGATAAAGTGGATGCCTTCTTTTCCTCAACATTGAAAAAAGTAGTAGCAGAAAAGCGACCATAACTAGAAGGCATTGTGACTCCATATTGTTTACTTTTAACTTTTGTCTTGACCGAGAAAAACAATTTCGCTCTTCTTGCCTTCCCCTCTCAATCCAAACTAACGTGGATATGCTGGTATTAAATGAAGGAAATTCCAGGTGGACTTCCTTTCAACCACGTCATATGTCAGCTTGTCACACGTTGATTTAACTTGAGCAATCCATTTACTTTTTATTATTGATAAGCAAAATTACTGCTTCCGTAAGTGATTCTTAAGTTACTAGCGAGATAAAAGCAAAGTTTTTTATATTTAATTCTGTCAAGTGCTCATAAACATTATTTTTTAATTAGTCAGCTAGCTCGATTCCGTAACCAATTAGGAAATTGGAAAATTAAAAATGTCAATGTAGCAATCTCTCGTTTTCGTTTTCTTGTCATTAAAACAGCCATGGCTAATCTACTTACCAAAAAGCTCAACAACCCCGTCAACATCATCTATGTCAGCATAATGCATTTGGAGAATTGGAAGCGTCCATTCTTCCCCAGCATGAAAAATGTCAACGACTGAGAAAATAACAGTTACGAAAACCTAATTATATTTTACATGAAATAGTTCCTTAACCCGGATTTTTTGAAAAATTTCAATAAATAATAAAATGATTTCGCAGTCTAAATTCTAAGCAATAGAGTTGGGTTATTGTTAGTCATAATCTTAGTTATAAATTTATCCAACCCTATTTGGCACAACTTTATGCAAACTAATTATTTTTGTTTAGGGAAGCTCAGCAATCCATTTTTTAATATCCCAACGTGGCATACCAAAATGCTGAGCATCCTTATATTATGACCATGTATAAATACTCCAGGCAAAGTGCATGATTCAAGCAGTTTTTGCTGTGAAGACAAACAGCAAAGAAGAATAATTCATATCGTAAAACTTTACAAGATTTGGGCGGGACACTGTATTATTTAAGACTTCACTTCACTATGGCGTCTTTAAACTTTCTGCTCCTAGCAATTATCTTCTTCCTGGGCTCATCCCTTGAAGGATCCTACTCCTTAGCTACTTCCCTCTCTAGTTTGAATCAAGTGCAGAAAACTGAATTGACAGAGGTAACTCATTTTAAAAACTTAATCCAAAAATTTTAAAGCTGACCTATTAACTTTCAATTTAAGCCATTTTCCATCCACTATTTCTGCCAGTTTGGAGGATTTGTTAAAAATCTCAATTTACCCCAAGAGTACATGAAGGATGACGCTTACCAATTGAGATATCTCTCCGCCAAGGACTTCAACGTAAACGATGCATTCCAAAGATTCCAGCAAGTTTTGGATGGGAGGAAGGCAGCAAAGATCGACCCCGTTTTGGAAGAGGACTGGGCAGCTTTTGAGAAGCAATACCCAGTATCCCTCTCCGGTGTGACTAAAGATGGCAGCCCAATTCTCTATTTACCATGTGGACAGTATTACATGAATGTCGAGGAGGGGTCCTTGACCTCCAAAAAATATGAAAGGTACTTTGCAATAAAGATAACGGAAGAGGCTGATCGGAAAGCACAATCGATAAGAAAGAGTGGAAGGAAGGATGTCTCCCAGTTCAATGTCATCCTCGATTTTATAAACTACCATGAGTCGGGGAAAGACTGTCTCAGCTGCTATCGGAATATCTTCAAAATCGTTGAAGCCCAATATTCGGAGGCCATTGATAACGTCTACGTTATTAACGGTTAGCTATCATTATAACTAAAACGTGTTTTATGAACATTTATATTATTTTGGGAAGAGCTATAAAATGGCATTTGATTTTTTAGCCTCAAAACATCTTCAAGCAGTTTTTGCATCATTGGCCAGTGCCCTTGTTGAGGAGAAGTCTCGGGAGAGAGTGAAAGTCTTGGGTGGGTGGGAATCATTTTCACCCGTTTTACTTCAAAGCATTGATTTGAAGGACTTTCCAAAGGAGATTGTCAAAGAGTAAAAAAACAAGAGGAAATGGATTAAGATATAAAATTTATTTCTTGTTGCAATCGGTTCTACTTATTTTCTAAACTGTGGATTAGCGTGGTTCACTCGGGTTGGCTTAGCAAAAAACTAAAATATTTTGTAATCCTTAGGAATGTGTTTCTAAGAATTCGATAATTTGAAAATAAAGCAATATAATTTAAATGTAACATCCATTAATCAAAAACCATGTACACTAATTTCTTTAATCCATGCAAAAATTTTAAACAACATTTAACGGAGTAAGAGGGCTGATGATCCATTTGCAACGCTCACCCTATACCCTCAAGCATTACACCTGTTTCACTTTTCCCCTACTGGATAACCTCAGAAAATGATTATGTATTTCACCTCTGTGAAATATTTGGAAGTGGGGCAGATGCCCACCTCATGTCCGTACTTCCGTGCTAAGATAAACGATTTGCTTTGTGTCAAAGTAAGTTTCTATCTTGTTTAACCAATTTAATCTAGCGTTAAAGGATGAAATTTTGAAAAGGCTGTTAAAAACATTGGATATTCATCGTAAGTTTTTTTATACTTTAGTAAATATGTACTCTTAAAACATAACATGTAGTAATAAGATTATATCTGCCCCGATATATATAAATAGCCTTGAAAGTTCTCATGATTCCCTAATTAATCAAAGATTAACAAACGTTTGATGGGATCCCAAGTTACGATTAAAATTTAGCAAAAGCATTTAATAAACAATTACATATTTCGCTTTAGAACTTCAAATTAATCCTCATGCAGTGCATCGTCGTGATCCTCCCCATTCGTAATGTCATTAACCGCACAACCTCGCTTTGTTAAAGTTAATCTGGGCTGGTCTTTGCGGTTATGAACCAACGTCTCGCCACTTCCCGCAGAGAATCCTTCATTAGCTAATATCTCTTTTGACGGCGGCACAATCAAGGAAACTCGATTTCTGAAATGTTTTTCGGCGAACCAAATGAGTTCCAGGACTAAAATAAGAAACGTCGACAAAAATCCGATCATCCAATACCACAGGATTCCAAAGTGAACTGGGGATTTAATCAGAGAAAACTGTTCCTTCAGCCAAGTTGTCCGGATTGAACAGTCACCCTGACAGTACAAGAACCGCCGCTTTAGCGTTTCGTATTTTAGTTGGAAATCGGTTGTAAATCCTTCAGTACCGCTGGCAAATTTATGATCTAGGTGCTCATCGATACTGATGGATAAATTTTGGGGAAGATATGTAAGGCTAACAGTGGTTGTTTCATATGCAATTAGTTCATATTGACGCCAGCGATCAAATAGCCCCGACTCCACAATTTGTGCCAGGCTACGCGTTAACATTTTGGAGAAGAAATTATTATATGCCCTAAAATACGCTTTGTATCCCAGCATTGGAACACTAATTGGTATAGAAGTCCAAGTGGAATTCGAAAAATCTGTATATTGAAGCAGCGACTTTCCCCTTTTAATGATAGGCTTCTCGTCTAAAAGGGCATATGTTTCCGGTGATTCCTCACCACCTTGCGGTCAGTTAGTTAAGTTGTCTGCACACGCCCCCAGTGACGCAAAAATCCTTACCATCTCATCACCGTCATACATCACGAAGGAAGCCCTCAACTTCTCCTG
>JAQGAG010000967.1:0-11782 GCA_034696835.1 Lepidocyrtus lignorum
GTTCTATATGTCTAATTGTACGCAAATAGGTAGCTAGTTCCTGGTTTAAAATACTGCGCATTGTTTTCTTCGAATGTAGTGTCAAATAATTTTTTCGAGAGTGCTATAATTGGCTTCACTCATTCTTCTCGCAATTAGCTAGTCATTGTTGTAGTAAAACCAGTATTATACGTTTATTTAACTTCTTGTTCTTGCTTCGAAAATCAGGCTATTAAACCAAACACGAACGCAACTGCAGTTTAATATGAGTGATGTCAATCGCTTTCCATTCCTTTTAAAGCGGCAAATCAGGAAAGGCTTTCATTTCTCTCTTCACTTCTTTCCCTTATAATTGGAGTTAACTGTCCTGTCATTCGAGTTCATCCGTTCTGAGCTTCCTTACATCGAAAGAGAGAAAATTCATCACCTTCTGACGGCGTTACTTTCTGAAATACAATATTATACATAATGAGGGGAGTAGAAAGCTTCATTTTTCCTGTGTGAATGACTCGTACCTAGTCAAATGGAAAGTTATATACCGGCGCTTGAAAGGTGTCCCCATTCGATATTAATGATGGTCGTTCGTTTTGTAGTTATATTATAACTTATGTGCTTTCAAACAAAAAAGGATTGCATGGTGCTGTTTGGAAAATATCGGCGAAAGTACGGTAATGATTCTGATTACGGGATTGGAGCAACCAGTCGGTTGTAAAGTAATTGGACTGACTGTCCAAGGGAGCTTTAGCTTTAATGGTGTTTCTCAAAGTTATGTTGCAGGTGCATCTCATTTGTTGTCTGTATTAATTACTGGAATAAGTCAACATACCCCATTTGTTTGGAAATCATGGATAACTGTTTCTGAACGAACAGTAAGGGAAGTCAGTATTCTGTTCTTGGCCACCTACTTATATCTTTCGTGCTATCTTAGCTCTTGGCATTAATGTAACCTTCCTTGCTTATGTAATACGCAACAAGTCATAATAGTTTTTATGTTTTTGTTTTACGAGAACACTACTACGGCTACATCTCAACTGTAATAATAATAGCATAAAATGGTCTCGCATATGCTTAGAAGATGTTAAGTATTTGCATTCCCCGAATGGTCTGATTTTCTATGAAATTTTAACTATGTGGGGAATATGTAAAGATATACATTGAACGCTTTTCATTCTTAAATACTACGAATTCTTAACATTAATTTCATTTCATTCTTAAAATGTAGGGTTATACTTTCAACAAGCTATGTAATACGTAACACCGTTCATCCATCATTATCAAAACCTACTTCATATTCACAAGTTCACGATTCAGACAAATCTATCACAAATCATAAATATCTATCATAGGTAAATGTGTCACTGGTGAGGCGATCGTGAATCAATGTCATCACGTGCCTTCTTATGTATTACTGCGTTAAATTGCTAATATCAGTTCTCTGATACTCTATAACATTGTGTCAGAACCCCACTCGTAATTTAGCACGCCCCTTCATGACCGTCTCGTCAGTCGTAAACTACGTACAATGAAGACAATTGAGACAAGCGTAACCAAAACGAACCGTATTATTTCATTGATATATTTTTTGAAATATAAGTCGTTCTACATTTATTAATCTGGTGGAAACCATTTATTTTGTATCTACCTAGGTATTCTAAATTTTCATTTTTTGCATCGTAAGATTTTCCGAAGCACCCTGAAGAACTTTTGGAATCATGTAATGAATATTTTCATATGTAATATTGGGTAGGTAGCTGGAACCACTGGAGTTGTCAGTTTCGGCAAAATTCTCGTTAAATGTGGGTTCATGAGTATATTCCATGTTTGCCTTCCTTTAAGGGGACAGGGGACCAGGCAACAGTTTATTTTACATTGTTTGCACAATAACTTTCGCTTGAGTACATGTCAGCTCTACTACACTTTGTACTTCTTACATGGTAATTTTCCAGTTCGCCTTAGAATGCCAAGAACAGTTTTGCCCTCGACGGAAACAAAAAATCGGTGTACCGTCACGCCCCGCTAAATCCCATGCTAAAGCTAGTTCAAGTCTAGTCAGTCGGTGGAGGTTTTACAATGAAATCGACTCCGTTAGAACTGGTTATTTATTATTTCCCCTTTGTTCATTTCAGTTCCTGTAGTACTCGCCACTAAAACGGCACGTACTTTATAAGCGAATGGGGGCCTATGTGAGAAGGAGTAAATTGTCCGTTGTAACTAGCAGTCCCTGTATAATTTTATTAATTTTGCAGTTTTCTACAGCAGCTCAACCAGAAAAAAACTTTACGGTTAGTGGACAATGTCGTGCTTGCGACTCTTGTTTCAATTTTCCTTCCTCAATTGTTCAATTCAGTTCGGTTGTTCAGCTGGTTCAATTGCCAAGGGAGTTATCAAAGCGTCACCCCGTGACTTCAACAACACTGTGCTGGTATATCACTTTAATATATCTTTATCGACTTTATATATGCGGAATTGATATGACATGTAAAAACTTCATGGAGGATAAAACTTTTATATATTAGATGTTAGATATTTTCACATGAACAGATGCATATTTAAGTAGAGTGTCCAAATCTCTCTCTTCATCTCAATGAAAACCATATGTTAATTTCATCTTTCACTGAGGGTACTCCCAATTCTCCTTACGCACGCGAAAAATCAAGAGAAAGTGTTAACAACGGGACACCTATGAGCCCACTGATTTTAACTTTTAACCTTTTAAATCATTTCATTTTCATAGTTTCGTAAGTTTCGTAGAACCCGGTAAACATAATATCACAGCATCGGGAAAGTAGAAAGGGGTAAGTAGGTACTAAATATAGAGAAAGGCACTCTATAAAGCAGCCAAACCCACAAACAAATTCAAAAAATTGAAAATTCGGATCCATCTATAATTAACACGCCTACATGTGATCAACTATAGATAAACAATGACATATTGAATAATATCTGCAAACCCTTTTGCTTAGCCATAGCCTTCTACATTCACCATTTCTTTTGATCGACTGGCATACGGCAACTTCTAATTTAAGTTAAATATATAATGAAGGAGTCGTACTCTTCTGCCTGTACTCAGGTGTATGTTGGAAGGACCTATTTTGCATTACATTGACAAATTCCAATTCAACTCTCCATTTTTGATATAAAGATTGTCTCAATTGTTCAATCAAATTGTTTTATCTGAAAAAGCCCCGTATTGGTAAAATTGTAAAACAAAGATGGAAGCAATAATGGAGCACTATAATTGTTCCATTTCATTACATAGCCTACAGACTAATTTTATTTTGTTTGGCCATGTCATCATTTACATTTTCCATACTATATTTAGCGACTGGGTCAAGTCAAATCTGCTGTTAGGAACTAAATTTTATTTTCTATTATTTATGACATAGGAGCCCAAGTTTGTTGGGATTGCATGCATTGATCGAGGGTGAACACAGCCACATAGAGCCGGACAATTTTCAGTTGGGTGTGTTAAGAGGAATGCGTGTAGGTAATTGAATGGGATGATGATGATTCGATAAGCTTTAGAATTGATCATGATTAATTAATTACGACAGTGGGGTACAATTTTAAGTACCAAAATGTAACTTTTGTAGGGCTAATGTCTTCTTATAGAAGGAGGCCATTTCCGACTCAAGTTCTTCGTGTTAAGGTGTGTCTCCAGAGATTTTCCGACCAAAAAATATGTTTAACACTGATCTTTCGAAGTAAAAGCATACCAATACCGAACAGCTCGTTTCACTTCCGGATGGATGACAAGACATGTGCTACTTTGAAGCTGAGGCCACCGGCTACCTCCTGACATTTCTGCAGCTCCAGTTGAATTACTCTTCTCCTGTCTAAAAATTGTGTGAATGAAAGTAAATGTGCATAAATACTGTCGCATCCGTATTGGCCTATTTTTGGTGGAGAGAATAGGAAGCATGTACCATGCGTATGTTCATATGCCATGTTTGGACTGAAAGTTGAGTGAGAATAAATTGGGATTTGAATCCTTCTCCGAGAAAAATCGAGAATCAGCCAGTGTTATCATTTCAATTTTCATTCAATAAGCAAACAGAAAGGGATAATATTTTACCATCTAACAGTTGACGAAAGTGGTCTTCTTGTTGGAGGTAATGGCATGGGTCATAGGTATACACATTATGCAGCTCTCCTCCCTCTCATATTAAAATTAAGTATGAATGGCAATAAAAGTGCGATGTTTCACCGAGGAAAGAAATTTTTACATTTATGAAAATAGTTTAATTCGCTGCTTTCCCCACATAGTAAGTAGTAAGCCTCATAATGTGCCCTATAGATTGTCCACTTATTTCTTGTAAGAGGTTAACTTTTTTCTTATGGTTGCGTGAAAGAGAAATGGCCTACTACTCATAATGTTTGGGTACAGGGGGAAATGGGAAGACACTAAAATGGGCACTATTCTACGAATATTATACTATACCTGATAATTATAGTGTAGTTATGATTATTTGCCATTTTGGTATTTTGTAACTTCAATTATACCCTACTTGTATAGTTGTATAAGGAAGAGCATATAGGGACCGGATAGGGAATATTCACACTATTCAACTTGAACATGAATTAGTAAAACAGCAGTTTGAATTGGAAAGGAAACTCCATTTAAAAGATTGGTGTGCTAATATCTTCTAATGATATATCTTCTTCTATTAATTATTAGTTATAAATCAGAGCAATGTAAGAAGGCAAGCTATATATGATTCGGAAAAGAAATAAATTAGTTGCCACATGTGGCGTAAACTCCTCAAAGCAGTTGTAGGTATAATGAGAAAAAAATGGTTGACACTGAATGAGTTTGTTTTCCAGCTTGTAAAAAATGGTTTGTGAGTAACTTCGCAAACCCGGAGCTCTTCCATTCAACAGAGAAACTTTCTCCACTGAATTTTTCGTCTTTGAATTGCTGAAAAATGACAAGAAGTTTTGTGATGTGATGTGATGCTACTAGAATCCAGATGACCTATTGCAAACTGCAATGTGAGTGAAATGAGTGGGGAGCATTATAAAAACATCGTACCGATGCTTACTTATTGTTTTGAATGGTAATAGCTAGAGACACTAGAGAGTCCTGCTTTACTGCTTTACAAATGAAAACTGATGCTTTGATGCTTCAGGACTTGGTAAAAAAATCATAATTTTTGGATTGAAACTTCTTAGGTAGTGACAATTTATTATGCTTTAGTGCTTTATTGATTCATCATCAGAAAATATCCCACTACATTAGCCACATTATGTGGTAGTCAATAGACAATGAAAATGCTTTCTACGGAAATAACGATGTCGTTAAGTACAATAAGTGCGTCATATGTGCCATTATAAAAGATATGAAGGTTTTTTTGTCTATGAAACGTCTAATTTTCATCCTATTTTAGTATCTTTATGGCACGCAATTTTTTAAATCATTCGTTTTCTCCATTCCATACATGTTTTGTGCTGGCCTGTAATAATAATAGGAAAAACAAGCAACACAAGAAAGTAGTATGTGGGAAAAAAGGTGATACGCACTCATACACACACACTTTAACTTGAAACGCTGACGCTGAAACTCCTTAAATTGTTTGAGAGAGAAAGTGAAGGAGAAAGCGCGAGGAAAAGCTAAGCGAGAATTCAATTGGTAGCTTGGGTTTCTCCTTTCGTCATTTTCTACTTTCACCAACTGGTTTAGTGGTTTGAGTCTTTTCTCAATTGGATAGTGTGAGCGGCATATATGATGTATGGGAAAAGAAAATTCAATTATGTTTTTGATGATGATAGTGTTGTGGTGATGATACAGTCACATGAAAAGTCACATGTCACAAGTCAGATGATGAGTCTAAAATAGTTTTTGAATATGATATACTACATGCCTAAATACTACATATTCCGAAATTGTCTTTCTTTTTACAAAGTAAGCAAAAATACATATTCCATGAACGTCTGTCCCAAAAGCACACAAATTCATTTTTGAAGTTTTTTCTATTCTCCAGAGTCTTATTAAAGGTTTCATAACGTATTAGAGGAAAGACTTTTAGTAAAAATTATTTTCTATCTATCACTCCTACCATTAGAAATAGGACAAAATACATATAGCATAATGGAAAGTTTTTCATGCGCTTTTCCCAAATCTCATCCCAAATATTTTTTATGCTTACATTTAGCTACAGAAATGCGTCATGCTTTGTGGTACAAGTGGAACCGATACAACTGCAAAAAAAATGTATTCGTTGGGTAGGAGGATATATGTAGCATAACATCAGCAGAAATTCATTGTTGCCTTATTTTTTACTCGTGTGTTTTATTCTGACCAACATTATACAGAAATGGGTTGGATCTTGTTTAAGGAAAATGGTTATCATGAAGACGGCAAGGGGTGGAAGGACTGACTCTTCAAGGAAACCGGTGAAATGGGCACAATTAGACGGGAATAGAATGAGCTTTTGCCAGAATGACTCTGTTCTCGGGCAAAGAAATACGTACAACATGTAAGTCACGATTGGTTGATGCTGTATAGTATTTATTTAATTGGATTGAATATTAAACTTTTTACTTTGTAAATGAGTTGAGTCCTTCTCAATTTTTATTTTGCTGTATTAATCATGTTGTTGTAGATAATTACCTTGTCAATTGCAAGGAAGATTGAAGACTTAAATGAGCTGGAGCTCCTGAGATGTAAGTACAACAGGAAAATGGACTTTCTCAAGGATCAACTAAAGGCATATGGCATATCGGGATACCATAACTCAGGAAAGAGATAGAAACTCTAATATTAGAGATTACTTTTATCAAACTTGCATAAATCATATTTTATTTTCAATTATCTTATCTTGGCTATTCTGTCTTGACAGAATATTTAGCTTCTCAACTTGTGAAATATGATCGGCAAGATTTCGGGTCTGGATTGGTACAAGGCGGTATGTGTAACTCGTTATGAAACGTGTAAAAAAAACTATTTGCTTTGTGAAAATATTCAGATTTAAAATCATTGTTAATTCTGCACGTGTCCGATCTCTCAATTTGAAAGTTGCATTTTGTTCAAAATCTGCGATAGCAGCTTCACCGTGTAATTTGAATAATAGACGTATAATAATTTGAATACTTCTGATAGTATTTGATATGCCAATACCGAGCAAATAATTTATCTATTGTGTGCATTCTAGTCACAATCACATCTAATTTTATAAGATGTACTTCCAGAGAGAGGAGACATGTCAGCTTTTGCTCGTAGCGGTACAGGGCTGAAAAATTCAAAGAGACATATACATTTCATGCGGATAAGAAGGATAGTTGAATTTCTTTTCAATTTGTAATAATTAAACAAGTTAAATACAAATACATAAAATATGTTCAATACGAGACAATAATTGTATCTAATCTAGCATTTGCCTTGTCAAAGTTCTTCATCCCATCATCATCCCATCCCATTGCAAACATCAATGCAGGGAAGCAGGGAAGAAACAGTGATAAGACAAAACGTTCGGGTTGAATAGACGAGAGCTTATCCTCCTGCTCATGTTGTCCTGGTGGAGCAATGCATGCCCGTGCAATGATATGGATGGGTATAAATCGCGTAGGTAATTAATATTATGCAGATTGAATTGGAACATGGATTCTTTGTGGGTGATAAGGAACGTTTCGTTTCCTGTCATCAGTCCAATGTCCCTATCAATAGTTCATTGCTGAGTTAATATGAGTCTGAGCTCTGAGTTCATTGCTGAGGCAATTACACTAATTTACATTCCCTTGAAATGAGTAACTGAAAGCGTACCAATATAAAATCAATCTTGCCAGTGAAAACCTATTCGAACTGATCTGATTTGCTGGTATAAAATACGTTATAGTTATCTATGGCAAATGAGAGATTAGCCACTGTGGCTCAGAAAAGGTAAACCAAACCATAGCCTGCGGAGGTGACCCGAGAAGCTTCCTACTTTCATTCCATACAACAAAAGTCTTCATATCAGTTTTGCTCGCTGACGGACTAGCTTGGATCTCTTCTCTACAGAACGGATTTTTCGGAAAATTGGACTTTTTTAAATAGAAAGGGGTAAAAAGTAATTCATAGTTAAAGTGAGGGCTGGGATTTATAATTAGTTAGTTGTACTTTTACTGCGTTAGTTTTTGTTTGACTTGTTTGTGCTTCATTGGTTTGAAAACTTAAGCTGATTGTACTCGTATTTAATTCTTTTTTCTAAAGGAAAATCGAAACAATGAGCGGACCTAACGGCCAAGACAACCATGCCGGACAGGAAGTACGTGGACAACGGCCAGCTCAAGCCGGAGTCACAAACTTCTTTCAGCAGTATTTAGGAGCAAAGACCCTCAACTCGACCTTCGTCTTCCAGAATCCGGGCAGCTACAATTTAGGAATCCAGTATTCCAACAGCTCTCAAGTGAATGGCGCTCAGGACCCTAAACCAGGAATGGAAGCCATTTCTCCTCGACGGGATTCGTAGGTTTTGCTTTAAACTAACATAAAATTTCCGTTCTGTTCTAAATTTTGTTTGTGGATTTACTTGTCCAATTACACATATACTTTGCTTTGAAAAATTCTCATACAACACATTTTTTTTTATATTTTTCTTGCAGGGTTTCATCTTCTCAGTCTAGCCAATCAACTAGTTTCCATCCGATGTCCCCTCAGTGAACGTGGACAGTAAGCAAAGAACAACTGGAAAGGGCAACTATTCTCCGAATCTTCAATATTATACAGTGCAGTGTTTTCGTCATTTAAAATGATTTAATTATTATGTTAGTATAATATGTCATATATTATATGGTAAAGGATTATGAAGTAAAAACACAGGTTTAAAGTTTTGTGGTTATCGGTGAATTTAATGGCGAATTATATAATACTTTATCTCAGAAGTAAAATAAATTATATAAAATTAATAATATACAAAAACAAATTGACATTTGATAGTAATATCCAGAAGCTTCTTAGCCATGTTATGTTGCAATTTGCAAGAAACCTGCACAAAAATTAGCCTACAATTTACAGATATTATTTATTGTCACGTATAAAATATGGCATATTTATTAATAAAATTCCTACTGGTTTATTGCTGAACAAAATCCGATGGCATTGCTCATTCATTTTAGAATCTTCACACTTTTCTCTACAATCTAACTCGAAATATGTTGTTCCTCATTCATCCCATAAAAACAACTAATTTTAAACCTGTCATTGTCTAAACTCTTAAATGTGCAAAAAATCGCATTTTAATAGCTCGTAAATAAACCATAATATAATAGCAGAGTAAACTATTTTTTGTTGTGGTTCTAGTTGAATGGATTTACCTACTTCATTTCCTGGGTCGAGGTCTTGATTTAATTTCAAATGAAACGTGATGATGAGTTGCGATTAATATGTTAAATTAGCTTAAGATATGTGGAGAAGTTTTTCACTATTTACTCAAGACAGTGGATATAAAAAGAAAGAAAATGATATACCTAATGCTAAAGGGACATTAAATTAAAAAGTACATTAAAGGTAAATTATTTGCAGTTGCAAGTAGGTAATAGGTATGCATGTGTGTTTGTTTGTCGAAGGAAAGGGCATTTTCTACTATTTACTTATGCGGAGACGGTGGGAATTCATCTTTCGGATAAATTTGATTGTCTTTTGTCTTGAGCTGTATGCTACTCCAACTACTTAAAATACACTACACATTATGTCTATCATACTTTTTACACTAAAAGTAATTTTATTCTGACAACCTAATTATTAATTAATTAATTCCACAATCACATTAGCCACATTGTGTGGCAGTCAAAAGATAATGAGAATGTTTTATACGGAAATGTTAAAGGATGGGATGATTGATTTTGAAATTAGGGACTGACACCTAACAAGTAAATTAGAAAAGCATTGGAAATAAACTATATTATTACTCCTTCCCTGGGTATAATGTCTGAAATGAAGATCAATGTCAAAAAATGTCAGTCAATATCAATGAGGTAAGTGCCTGTGGAAATTTGTTCTCTGGAAGTGAAGGTTCAGTGTTGCATGCAATTCATGTCCTTTGGCAGATAAGTGTAAATAAAATAACTAGATAGATATGCAGCGTTGCAATATAAGCATATTACCAATTGTGAAGGGAAAAAATTTGTGGTTGCTATATAAATTCCTATAATATATACAACATTAATTGATTCAGCTGAACTAGGCGACCAGGCTGGATTGACTCAGTCAGCACTCACTGATTTAAAAACTGCTCTTGTGGCTTTCCCTTGTCAAGGAAAAAGGGCATACAAATACACCAAATATTATGCAAAAAAAATGATAATAGTGTACTCATTAATTTTCCTTTCTTCTTTGGTTAGGTGGAGCTTAGAGCTGGGTCATCACACTTAAAGCACTTACAATAATTGTGCATGCAAATTAGTATTTATATTTGTTGTCGATATAAAAATTATCTGAATTTATGTGAATTTGCTCAAGATTTGGCAATGAGTGGTGAAATATCTTGGTGATTCAAAAACACGCATTTACACAGCTACTGAACTGATTGCAAAAATAAACATTGAGCTTCCTAATTTGTCGTATTTGTCGTTGCATTTCCCAAAGACGGGATTACGTCGGTCCTTTGTCGTGGGTGTAAAGGTGAAATGGATGGGAGTGACTATCATTTCAAGTTATTTCCTAGATTCGAATGGGCGTCATCTCCTTTTACGATTTTTCTCTGGGTATTTTCCAAATATGTACGGAATGTTTGCCTTGTTAAGCATCCCATGTCTGGCTTCTCCCTCGCAGTGAAAAAAAAATTAGTTATGGTTGGATGTGATAATATGTTGTGGATGGGAGTCATAATTTTCCCTCTTCATATATAACCCTAATTGTTCGTTACATTTGCTAATAGCAGTATGTATAGCATTTTTTATATTTTTTGTTTGCCATCATGTAGTTTTATTTTAATTATACCTAAGAGTTAATTATTGGTTTGACTATTTGAAGTACATAAGTGACAGAGAAAGTGGAGAAAAGACAGAGCCATTGAGCCATACCATGAGACTGGTTGCTATCGTGACATTTATTATGACAAGTTTGTTGACTTTTGTTCATTTTTATGTGGAAATAATGATATTGAGCAAAAAGTTGGAGTCGTAAAGTTGAAGATGACATTTGGTCTGCTTTGTTTTGTTTTTTGTGTGACTCGTTTCGTTTGTGGTTAGTCTGGTTAGTTTTTTTTGTGAGAATCGAGATGGAAAACAGTTTTACCGACGGAAGCAGTGCCGTGGGTGGACTTGGGAGTCAAACTCTGAGTGGAGCTGAAGCTGGAAGTTCAGTATTGGGCACGGGAGAGGCCATCCAACCAACGTCATTTTTGTTTGAGGGTCAAAGTCTGATTGAAGCGACGGTGTGTCAAGTGCTGAGGGACTTCAAGCGCAAGTATGACCATCAAGTGGAGGAGAACAAGAGACTTAAAGATAAGGTGAGGCGGTTGGAGGGTGAGGGGAGGGCGTCCACCGGAAACGAGAATTTTCTCCATCAGCGCATCCAGAAGTTGGAGAGGAGGGTGAAGGAGCTCAAAGTCCAGTTGACGAGGAGGTTGGAGATGAGGATGGAACCGGGAGGGGACGCGGATTCCGATGTAACCAGGTTTGAAGTCGGATTGGAGGAAACACAGCAAATATTGCCAACTGACATGGATGATGTGTGGAGTACTACGGAATCAGGAGGAAGTAGCCCGGTCATGAGTGAAATGGCGGGTCCGACTACAGCCTTTCTAACTGTGGCATCCCAAACCAGCTCGACACTGTCGACACCCCGTCAGAATCCTGTCCCCTGTCTTCGTCAATCAGGATCCTC
>JAQGAG010000968.1:0-11778 GCA_034696835.1 Lepidocyrtus lignorum
TTATAAACGGCTCCATACTTATCCCTAACACAGTAATAATGTTCGGGAAATTTGTCGGGTAGAGCGATTGTTCTGCAGTTTACCGGTTTACCATTAGATTTGGATACAACTTCAAATATTTCTTTACAATATTTATAATCCTCTGAATAGAAAAGTGAACATGGACTAGGACTACTTCTCAGCGTGACGTCTGTCCAGATTAAAATATGTACTAGCTCTACCGTAAAACTAGCCATACCTTTGTTAAACTATAAGCACAAGTATTGCAGAAGGAGTATAACTTCCCTCAACTCAAAAAGGTATAACTGAATTGAAGGTCATGCTTAACTTTCTTTGTGCGCATAGAATTTTAATCCTCTTATCCACCAAACCGAACCGCTTGGATTTAAAAAATGGGTTTACTAAAACATAATTGAGAATGGACTGAAGGACAATTTAATAAAAAAAGAAGGTATAGCTTGCAAAGCACAGCTCTGTATGCTGTAATCCCAGAAGTTTATTTCTCGGAAAAAAAAACTACTACATCGGATGTCCGACAATTTATCCTCCAATTCTGTTCAAGTTAGAATCGACTTCAGGACAAAAGATAAGTATTTCAGCGAAAAGAAAAAAACCGACCCTTCGCATAGCTGTCGGTCGGCTTGGAATATGATATATATATATATATATATATATATATATATATCGGTAGAGATTGATAGGTATTCGAAACATTACAAAGTGCGTCCCGACAACAAAACTTTAATTCAAGACGGACCAGAATAAATATTTTAATCTTTTTCACAGTGGGGTTTTGAAAATAAGAATTATCCAAGTCAACGAATTGAAACCAAAGTAGAAAAAATGTGCTGTACAGTGTGCATAGCTTAACTGAGGTTAAATTGAATACAAAATACAACCCATTATAGGGCAATGTAATGGTGATACTTATAGTCTAACTTTTGCTGGGCATGCTTATCCAAATGATGAGTTGGAGAACAGATAAGCATGAAAAATGGAAATGATATCTGTCAATGTCTGTGAATGTGAATGTGATATGGGTCGTAAGTCGTTATCCTCTCGCCATTAAAATTTATAATGAACATAATGTTGAAAAAGAGAGTCGAGAGAAGGGAAAAACTAGTTTTATTCATTAAAACTCTTCACGTTTTTACCTCACAAACTAGTATGCAAAGGATATTCTATTGAATTACCTATTTTCGAATCTCAGGATTGCTTTAAATAAAAGAAAACCTTTTATAATATAGTTTTCTAGCTTTTGGTACTTAATACTGAAAGGAAATGCTAAATTGAGGCTGGAGTTTTAGATGTGTACACTTTTTTGTCTCAGTTATCGTGTCAGCTATGTTTTATTACAAAGGATAATGTAAATCTTTACAATTTAAATTCTAAATATACTACAGCTTTGCAGACGTACAGGACTGTCTGTACTCAAAGCGGAAAATTCATATATCAAGAGCAAGTATTTTAATGTATTTTAAATATTATCCCCGCGCACTATGAGGGACTCGCTCTCTATTAGAAGCCCGCGTTGTAATTGCGTGAGTACGGTAATTATCAGGAATAGTGCGAAAAAGAGCGAGGCTGGAGAAAAACGGTAGCTACTTAAAATACAAACATAGCTTCCAAGAAAATATATAGGGTATGGAATATCCTCCATACTTTAGAAAAAAGTGTCCGTAACGTGATACCAAATTTTGTTGAACTTGGAATCAAACTAAATTCTTCATGTAAAGTAATCCACTGAAAAGATAAAAAAACAGAACCTTCGCACAACATGCGGTTGGCTATCGAAAAAAGAAAGATTGATTTATGTAGATAGGCATGTGAAATATTACTGACCGCTTTACCATAATCTATGGCCATTTATAACTCAATGCTGGCCCGGATAAATATCGTTAATCCTTTCCACAGCCCAGTTTTTTTTTCAATTAGCATTATCCAAGTCCACGAATTGCCCCCAAAGTAAAAAGAAGTGGGATGAGCCGTGAGCACAACGTAAGAGGTTTAATAAAATACAACCCAGTACAGGGCATGCCGATACTTCTTGTCTAACTTCGAGCTTGACATGCTTATCAAACCAAATGATGAGATGGGGAATGGGTGAGTATGAAAACTCGGTGAGTATGAAAATTTTTGTTGATAGCTGTGAACAAAAAAAGATCGTAATCCTTTCCCGATTCAAAGGTATACTGGTCAAAAATGGGATATCGTGATGATGACTGATTATGCGATGGCTGTATGTATGACAAGTCTGGCAACAAGCGTATTTCATGAAATTGCAGCAGCATTACCTGAATGAATGGATAAAAGAAATTTGATCTGTACCGCACTCAATATTTACGAGTACTAGACTAAACTGGCGACAGATATACGATTAAAACTTTTGTACTGTGGCCGTTAAAAAATTATTGCATTTTTAAATCCTATCCTTTTACCAAGGGGAAATTAGAGATATTATATTATCTAGATAAGCGACTACTCCTAAGCCTGCATGGCTGCATAATTTGATCAATCACATTTTTTAGCTTGATAGGTCCTCTAAAATTTATTCATACCTCTAGTTCTCCCTTGGTAAGGAAAACGTTCAAATATGTAGCAATTTGGTAACCGTGACAGTAAAATTTAGGTATTCAGCTACGAAACCATTCAATAATGGTTCGGTATGAATAAAATTCAAGAAATAAAACATCACTAATTGTACTTGTGAGCCCAAAACCTAAAACTGAATAAATATCTGCCTCTTAATATTTTTAAGCCTATCTATAATCCCTTTGGGTTTTTAGTGAATAACATATATTCGCACCTATGAAAGGCAACCTGGATTTTACTTGAGAAAAGAACGAACAATGCAATGCAACAGACTTAATTAATTGCATCATTGGATTTTTTTATGCATCTAACTAAAGAGAGGCATTTAGCACTCTCCTACTGGACATAATATGCTGATTGATAAGGATAGTCCAAGCAGGCAGGAGTGTGGGTTCTTGATAAGGGTGCCTTGTGATGGCCGGAGACGGAGAGGTGAGCTGGGTCAAGCATTTTTTTGATGCCATGAGGAATGTTACGGCGAAGATAATGAATTCGGAGGGGAAATTAACGTAACATGGGTTTAATTTAATGCATGCTATGAAGATTTCAAGCTTGATATGCTATTCAAAACAAAAGAAGAATTACTGAACAAGTCAAAAACATGAATGACATTTGTTTATACATGGGAAGGTAAAAAGGGTTTGTATTAAAACTCTTACGATTTTCAGCTAAAACTTGAACGTGTATGGGAGAAAATATGGGGTTGGAGTGGGTGGAGGGCGTTTTTGAAACAATCGTCCTTATATATCACGACTGTCGAAGAGGAAGTGTTTGTGCAAGGCTGGTTTCGGAGATTTATACACAATTTTTATTATGTTTCATATCATTTTTGTTTAACAAAAAATGTAAATAAAACAATATTGTTTTTAGATATATTACAGATTTGCAGGCGTACAAAGACGGTTGGCAATCAAAGGGAAAAATCAACAATTGCAAACTTTTTTAATTTACATTTTTAAATTTTTAAATCGGCAATTAGTAAATACATTTGTAGACTTTATTCGGTAACTAACTTTATTCTTTATAACCTAAGTAAGTAAAATGTGTACATAATCCATTTCTACTTTTTATGCATACCCTGACATGAAGCTAACCAACGGAACTTCCACTTCCTGGGCGTCCGTTACCCATCCCATGGCCATAGTGCAATGGACATTGGGTGTTAGATGTCGTTGAACGGCTTGGAAGTTTCTGAAACGAAAAAATGTACATTTTATGTTACAAAAGTACATTTTGAAGCGTTGTTGCACTATAGGCGGGTTGCTACAATACTAGCAAATCAGCTCGCGAATCAAGTCAATCAAATCAAGAATTAAGAATACCGGTATTAACAAAATGAAGCATTACTGGATATGAGTGTTAGCATAGCACCTTCACAACTAGGAATTTGTTTATAATTCTCATATTTAAAACCTTCCATAATCCATCCTTCATACACACATTTACATTACATATGAATTGTCAATGGTGGGAGTAAAATAAGCATGCATATGAAGTGGATATTTGTCAGAGGAATTTCTTAGTTCTTGAGATGTGATAAAAAATAAAATAGGAGGACTCCACTCTCCTCACATTGAATATATATTAGAGTGACGCAAAATAACTTGTTGCACGACTGCATGTATTCCAAGTAGACAGGGGAAAACGAATATTGCTACCAGTAAGTAACCGGATGATGTTTCATTAGCTCATAGCGAGTACTTACTAATTTTACCGGTAAACCGATAAAAAAAGTGAATCAATTTCAATCAGGTTTAGACCTGAAGTCCTGGGGTAAAAGTTGGAAAAATGTTTGAAGGTGAGGGAGGAGACTTCCGCGGGAATGTTTGGAGGGGATAGAGAGACCTTGAAGAGAATATTTGAAGGGGATGGAGTGACCTTGGAAGGAATGTTTGGAGGTGATCGAGGAAAATTTATAGGAATGTTTTTCCTATATTTCCTAACATTCCCTCCAAAGTTTCATCCATTAGCTCCAAAAATTCCCTTCAAAGTCCCCTCCAAATTATATTTCTAAATTCTCTCCATCACCTTCAAACATTCCTCCCAAATTTCATCCATCATCTCCAAACATTCCCTCCACGGTCACTCTATTACCTCCAAATATTTCATGCAAAGCCCCCGCCAGGCCCTCCAAAAATTCCCTCCAAAGTCAACTCCATATTTCTAGTCAGCCCTATTCCTTACTATCTCATTGCTCATTCCTTAACGAGTAACTCGCGAGTATTACCGGTTAGTTCGTTAGCTTGACGAACACAAGCGATTACTCAATGAAGCGTCGTTTCCCATGTCTAATTCCAAGTAATCTACCTATGTAAAAAAAAACGTCTGGCTGGGTCTATGATTATGGTGCCTGAAAAATACGAAAGGTGTCCAATTGGTTGGCTTTTAATAATTAAAACAAACCTTACTAACTTACGGTTAGATTCTCCTTTAAGTGTGCTTTGCGTGGGTGCGTTCGTGCTGTTTGCAAGTGGAAGAATAGCCAAAAGATTTATCGCAATGGCGACACTTATACGGGCGCTCTCCGGTGTGGACACGCATGTGTACATTTCGGTGAATTTCCTGCGAAAACTGCTTTCCACAAATTTCGCATTGATAGGGCTTCTTTTTTGTGTGTATTCGCAAATGCGTGGTCAAGTCAGCCGTTTGGTTGAAACTCTTGTTACAAACAGCACACCTGTAAGCTAACTCTCCAGTGTGAACTGAAATATGCCTTCTGAGATCACGAGTGCTAAAGAAATATTTGCTGCATAACTCACACTGGAAGTTTCTTTTTCGATTGGCGTCATGCGTCTTCATATGGGATTTCAGATCCCCGATACGTGGGGATTCGTGAGGACAAAATTTACAAAAAAGTGGACGTTCTTTAGTGTGAACCAGTAGATGCTCCATGTATACACTTTTACTAATTAATTTCGTCGGACAAAAAATACACTTTAAACTTTTTGGATCGTGAATATGCTTCAAGTGGCGAGCCAAACTATTTTTATCGGCATATCTTACTTTACAAATGTTACATTTGTGCGGCTTTCCTTTGACAGCATGTCGCAAAACGTGCTTTTTTAAGTAGCTTTTAACTGCAAATCGTTTCAAGCAGAGTTCGCATTGGAATGGCTTCTCTCCGGAATGTACGCATTGATGCGACTTCAAACTCCTTTCTTGTTTAAATTTTTTGTCGCAATTGTAACAACTGAAAGGTCTCTCATCACTGTGTACTCTCACGTGATCAACAAGATCTGATTTATATCGTAACCATTTGGAACAATGTGCACAACGAAATCGAAATCGTTTTGGGTGATTCATGTTGATTAATAGTATAAAAAAATGAATCAAGACTTTAAAAAAACCCACTCGGTCCTAAAACTACCATCTAATCAGCTCAGTAACCAGCAAAAAACTAAACACGCGTTGATCAGTTGTTCTCCTGCCACAGCCAAAAGTGGTCTGTTCAACAAAACGAGAACCCCAGCGGCTTTTTTAATGTACAGCATGTCAGCGAGTCGTAAAGGCTTCACTACATACCTCGTCATGCTTACAAAAGGTTAAAGGTTCTTCCCGTGTTGCAGTTTTATTTGTTGTGTACTGTGACATTTAACACCAGCCAATACATAGATAGGTTGAAATTATTAGAATTAAAACCTTTTTTAATTCTAGTTAAAAATGAAACATACGAAGTACCCTCAGCCAGGAATGAAACAGGTTGGGAATAGGGGAAGGGAAAAAAGTAAGGTTTTCATTTTAAAATATACGTTACATATGTTTACTTTATAACTATCTGTAGGTATTGTTCGTGGAAATTGTGTTAAGTGAGTGTCGCCGGCTTATTGCAGAGTTCCGATGAAGTCGGACATAACCTAAGCCCCTCAAAAAAGCAAGGATTTCTCCTGAACAGAGAACTAGCGATAAGCCTGACCCATAAAAACCCAGGGGGGTCGGTCGGATTAAAAAAGTGTGTGCTCAATAAAACTATTATTACTCAGTCAGTTAGTTGCATTTTTATACGGCTGCTCGTGCTTTCAAGTCTTTCTCTTCATGTCCGTTTTTTTAACCTTCTCCCAGGATTATATCCCTATTGTAGTATTTTTTATTGTATGAGAACCATATATTTTATTGAGTTTCAAAAAAGCTAGAGGATTCAGTGGTTTTGGAATTTTTTTATTACAATTCATATATGAAGTGGTTTTAATAGAGAAAAAATTACACAGATAGGTTAATGTCGTAATTAAATTATACAATATCATAGGTATATGTCCCTAATACAGCCTTTCAAAATGTATATTATCCCCGCCCCATTCGCTTGTGATTAAAGCGTCATAATAATTTAATGTAATGTAACTAATACTAATTCAGTATAAGGATTTAACTCAAATGTTACGAAGAAAATTTACGAGGCATATAAAATTCGATATTTTAGCTAAATGCATTCACACTATTTAATTGCGTGAAAAGTTTTACGCTATAATTTGATATGAATTGACAGATCATTGGCAAAACAAATTGAAGGATTTTAAATGCACATGCCAGTGAATCTAGTAAACAGATTGGCCATATACCCGAAACCAGAATTGACATTATTAATCTGTAGTAATTGAGTTGTTGGAAAATATGTAGGTTATAATTACAAGACTTATTAACTTGCGACCTTTAGGTGAAACGCAAGTTATTAAGAACGTCCGGTCAGTCCGTCTGTCCGCACGATAGCGTCTGCAGTTTTGAGATTTTTTATATTTTCTGTGTGTCGATATAAATTTTAGCAAAAGTTAGGAATCCAGTTCGTGAACCAGCATAACTGTTAAATCCCGACTTCGGAAAAAAGCCAAAAAGTGGCCCATCATGCAAAACCCACTCACCACCATGAATAACCAACCACCATTTTATAACCCACCACCCACCACCATGGACACAATGTAGATCCTGAAATTTGAAAAGATTTTAAAACAGGCGAGTGCTGGGGCAGCAACATTGCTAAAAAACCTACAGGAAGTTGTTTTCTCTGCTCTTGGCTCTTGCTTGGCCTAAAGGTTTGTTCTTTCTTTAAAGAGAAAATTCATCTCGGAAAGGTTCAAAGTTGTTAAAAGTGCAAGGCAATGACTAAACCAATCCTGTAAATTTAGAACTTCACATCCGGTCCATTTGGGTTCCTTATGATCCCAAATAAATTTAGTTTTAAAAGGTTTCGTCACTCGATCATTTTTTTTAAAAATCAATCCAAAGGTTGAGTTTGAAATATGACGTGGATAAGGGTGGAAGGTGACTTCTTGTGGAAATGGAGGGATATACCGACAAACAAACAAAATTCCAACGCCTGATATAGTTCCTCCATCTAGGAATGAACCGGAATCAAGATGTCCGAAAAAACTTTCAACGACGCCGATTTACTCACTTCAGCATTTCTCCTGCTATTTGAAAATGGACACGGAAAGTGTATTTAGTACAAATGAGCTAATTTCTCCGGATCTTTTGGACAAAGTTCAAAGGGCAAAGTTGAAGGTGGAGTTATGTGAAGAGTGTGCCTCCCAGACTGAAATATTTTCCGAGCTCTGCAGACAACTGGAGAAGATTGAAATGGAGATTGGATTCTACGTCAAGCTGTTTCATGGAAAGTTGGTGACGGCGGAGACTGATCGATTATGGAGGTCAACGGAGTTAACCTTAACAAGCAAATTATTGGGAAAGCTGGAAATCGTGAGTGGGCTCAGGAATGAAGCGACAAGTGTAAGTCGTTAAAATGCTTATTAACAGATTTAGAGATGGACATATTAACAATTATTTACAATATTAAATATCACGAATTATGGATTATTTGCTATATTTAAATTTAAAAATTGATATCGTCTAATTCTGGCCAATTTTAAATTTCAAGTTACCCCAAACTAAATGGCAAGATTGCACCCCGGGTCAAAGTGGAGAGCCAGATAAAGTGCTAATTGAGTGATGAGGGACTGAAGCTAAAATCCCGTACTCGAACTAACTCGCTCAGCATCACGCAGACTTTCACGAAACTGACGGATCCAGGCACTGAAGTTGATGTCAAGTTGGAGATTGAGCCTTATGATTCTGCATCGTCAAATTCAACTACATACCATGCCGACGACTAAGATGGTTCCCGTGATAATACCAATGTTGACTTACCTTTACTAGACAGGTCGTTGTCATCGAAATAAACAGCATTATTAGATGTTAATCAACAGCCTGGAATTGTTCCACCAACCCAATAGAGCCGGGCGAACCCGAAAACCGGGAAGCATAAATATAAAATTTGTTCTAAGTAAGGAATTTTCATGACTTGATTGCTACAGGACACACTACTGGGACTTTCATCTCAAGAAAAAATACAGATGCTCACTATATTCTAAGGAGTTTACTAATTCAGGTAGTCATAGCAGGCATTATAGAACTGAGCAGTTGGGAATAACATTTAACTGTGAAGTTTGGGCTAAAACGTTCGCAAAGAAAGCTCATTTACACCGTCACCTTAAAAATACTGACTGCGGGAATAAACAACCTTTGTCACCAAAATAGATAACATGAGTACAATATACTCAATGAAGCCATTACGCAGCTTGAAAATGCTTATTGGAAAGTTTTTTTTTCTTAGATAAGATGTAAGATGTTAACCACTTTAACCATGACAATTTAAACATAAACCCCGTAAATGTAATTTTTTATGTATTGGAATTGGAATCCGATTTATTCCTTCAATACAGTTCCAGTTGACCGATGATATTCATTTCCAGGAAATTTCTTATCAAAGTTATTCCATGTTATTCGTGTTTCATCCTCCTCTCAAACTTTTTGATACAAAAAGACTATGTATTATCTGGTATTATATTTCAAGTTGATTTACCAAATTCTTGGAAATTGATCTAGTTTTTTTTCTTCAAAGTAAGCGAGAATATTGTGTTGGATTGTAGTATTTATCCAACTAACGTATATTTCTTTCTCAGCGGAGTTGATATACTACATCCTCATTTATCCTGATATGGTAATAAAATATTAGTTATGACCAACCCAAAAAATTGAACTATCGCTCCTTCAGACTCGTTCCTCAATACTTATTTTCTAACTTACCTAAGCGTAAGTTGATTTCAGTTACCACCTAATTATCTTTCCTTAAATTTTCTTTGTACGTATTAATATAACATTGAGGCGTCCATTCGCATGACGGACAGGACCGGAAGACTAGTGTAAAATATGCAGCCAAGATTCTCTTATGAATGAAATGGTCGAGAGAGTTAAGCGAGCATACATTATCCTGTGCAAATTGTAGGATGTTTAATTTACAGATAGCATCTCAAATCTGAGAATCTTTTTACGTTGAACATGAGATTAAGGGTAAGAGAATTGCTTGATAGAAGTTGATGGTGGTTTTAAGTTCATTAATACTCGTACGAGCTAACGCAGAAGCTGAAAAACATTGAAAGAGTCAGATTCATACATAACGGCTAGCATCATGAAATGTTGCACAATCTGTATGCTTATCTTTAATTTATCATATAGCTTGCACGTATGGCTCAATGTCAGTTATGCCTATGCTTGATATACCCACTCATAATTATCCAGTCGAATCTTGTGTCCAGTTTCGCAATCAATTTCCAGCTAGCAGATACGACGGGTTACGACATTTTATCTAGAAAAAGTGGTCTCATTTTCATTCTGTGTAAAGCTGTCGTAACTTCTCAGCTCTTTATCTTTTTCACGAGATGCTTGCTCAGGTCTTTGACGTAACAAGTTTTTTCTGCTTCTGGAAGTGATATCCAACCTTATTATTCAGTAGTCAACCGAACTGAATGGATTGATTATTCGACTAGACTATACAACTCTAGCGTGTTGTGAGCTCCAGTTGTTGTCACTTGCTCAACATACAACAGAACCAGTTTTTAAAAATCGATCCCTAAGACAAATAGATTGGAAATTAAGTTGTTTACAAAGTTCTAAAAATGGGGAAATGGGCGTCGTACTCTCCCCAATTTATTGTCCTGACAACATGTCTAATCATATTGTTGGTTCGTCTAGAAAATACTGATGGGGTAAGTTGGCGTCGTTTTATTTTGTGTCTGATATAAATAGAAAGGTGTAGTGGTATTAGAGAAAATTTTAATGTCCAAAAATCTTAAATGAAATTGTTTTTTGATACTTTTCTTTTAATTAGTCCGAAGTGAGGTGGAATCGAGAGACAATCTTAAAATTAGGTATGGGCTTACCAGTGAATCCTAGCCCACATGGTATGAATGAGACAAATCCATTTCGTGATATCAAAAATCAAAGTAAATATAATAGCTAGTTTTGAGCTCGGCTGGAATTATCTCCATAATTTGGTCAGTGACCGGCGACTAGACTATCTTTTACGTGGCTTTATTAAATTGTGCAACATTATTTTAATACATAAATTTACCGGAAACGATCGAAAGCTTTTCTTTAAACTTGCAAGCTATTTTTAAAGTAATGATGCAAAAATACCTGTGTGTCTTTTTATGTGATGCACCACAACTTTTCCACCAATAAAAAATCTTAAGTTGCTTTCCTATTCCAAAATAAAATGATTGTAATTACAATGACGTACCTGTAAGGGTTTTGAAGGGTAATAATACATAATATTCAAATATTTGTTGAAAATTCAAATTTTGGATTTTTTAATCAGTGATTTTTCAGTGACTATATAACTGACACTGATGAAACAAATACCATTGAAATCAACATTAAAATACCTTTCATTTAATACCCCATTTAGTATATCATGTCATTTGAAAAAAAATTATGACCTTGACCTTTGACCCCGTTGACGTGGTCCGATTGACCCCAAAAACAATAGGGTTCTTATTTTTTACCATTTGTACTTGTGTGTTAAATTTGAAAAAAAATCGGTAAACGCGTTTAGACGCTAGAGTGCGCACGGACAGACGGACGGACCAGTGACAAAGCCTATACATACCTTACAGGTACGTAATAAACCGAACAATCGACATATTGATGAAGCTATGCACGGTGAATTGTTCATAGTATGTTATTAAGGTATTGATCGGCCACGACCGTATTTATATCAGGGTTTCCAATTCATTTTTCATTTATTTTAATTCTGAGGTTACAACTTCAAATCTGAAGTTTCAAAATATTCTAAAGTTTCACTAATGCTGAAGTTTCAAATTTGCAAAAATTGGCACTACAGCGCCCAAGATGACCGGGTAT
>JAQGAG010000969.1:0-11775 GCA_034696835.1 Lepidocyrtus lignorum
TTGCGGTAAGACAGCCCATGGAGGGAGGGCCACCACCCCGATCCAAAAATACATTCTCGAACTGAAGGGATTCCAGGGCTGGACTGTTGGGAAGCGATCCCATTGTTATATGGATGTCTTTGTTATGGCCGAATATATTACTGAAGCCGACAAAACGAAGTTTCCGCAAATTTGGGAGTAATCTGAGTTGATAATTAGTTAGGAACTGGAGGCACCTATGATCCGGCTGAGTCCATCCCAAACTGTACAAGGTGAAATAGTAAATGTGCTTCCCGTAAGCTCCGAGAAACCATTGTAATCCCATGACATGATCACCGATGATGAGATCTCTTCCAAGAAATGGGTTACGGGGATGAGTGTACGGTGTAAAATATTCTGCAACACTAGTTTGAGCCCTACCATGGGCCCGCCTCGAGGCACCATTGACTGTTGTGTAAAGACGTCCGAGTCCCTTTTCTTCTAACGGGGTGACAAATCCTGGTTGCCGGGCGTCATAAAACTGACTGATCGGACGAAGGGAGTTGTGATTCTCGAAGAAGTTATCCACCCCATCATTCCAGCTCTTGCAGATCCGACGACAGTCCAAAATGTCATCACCATCCAAATGATCGAATAAGCACGGAAATACTCGACGAAATAAAAATGTGGGATTCCTAGGACGAAGGATGGTTTGAAACAAAGTGCAGACTTGACTACAACTCAGCAAATCCTCCCAGTCAGACAAATTGTCAAAGATCATCTCCCAAATCTAAAGAATCAAATCATTTTTGGTAATCTTCATTAAATTTAATTGTTGTTTTAACGCAATATTAGTAAAGTATAAATATAAAAGTGCTTCACACCTCTTCTGGAAGAAGTGCAACCGCGTCCTTCCTAGATACAGTGGTTAGGCAACCTTCCTGTATAGCCTCATCGTTGCTCTTCTTTACAATGAGCTGTGAGTCAGTTCCAAGGGTTCCTCCTTCTTTCTTCGTCTTCACCAGCTTTCGAACTTGCTCCAACTTCTCCACCATGTTCCGGTTGACTTGGGCCAAAATCACCTTTAGCTCCTCCTTGTAGCTTTTGAGTTCCTCCTCCTTCTCCGTAAGAAACCGCTCTTCAACATACTTTACAGGAGATGGGGCCGTGGAAGTGAAAGAACAGCTGCACAGATACAAAATTGAAATCAAGGCTTGATGAAAAATCAGATTTGCGATTGAATGACAATCATCAAGTTATAATTAACTCCTAATTAGTGAATCAAGTTTCCCGTTTTTTACCTCGGTTTATCTTCTTTTAGCCGATCCATCACGAATAATTACTTAACGATGATAAAACTGAGATAATACACTAATACTAATAATAATGAATAAGGTAAATATATTCAGTAAAAATTTGAAATTCTGTTGAATTTTTGCCTAAAACCCTTCCTTTTCTTCACACACGCTTTACCCAATTTCAACACGACAAAATAACAATAAGCTCCTGTCCAAGCTCATTTCAATCAAAAAGGCTACTTACTACGCTACAGTCGGCGTAGGTATATAAAAATGCACTTCAATTTGTCAATTTCCCCGCGGCGCTCGCTGCGCGGTATTTTGATTGTAGAAGCTTTAATGCGATATCTGCATGCGTCTGTTCATTCCACCAAAAAAGTTAGCCTAGGCGGCGCCCTGCCAATCCCTCCTCATAGCTTAAAGTCCAGTTCATTCAACTTCATTCATTCTCGGTTGAATTGAATGAAGAGAACCCCTACTTTGTCAGTGTTGGTTAATGGTTAATGGTTAATGGTTAAGGTTAACCGAATAATAGTTTAATTTTGTTCCAGTTCAGAATACGACAAGACTTGGACAGTTGCATTTAAATTTTAAAGGTGAATCAACTTAAAGTAAAGGTGAGAAAGAAACTATAAATTATGAAAGTATTAATTTTAGTACGTAGTTGATTAGAGTGAATAAGTTTAAACATTTCAAATATAGGTATATCTGTCAACTGTTTTCTATTTACTGTGCTTATTTTTTTTCTCAATTTCAACAGTGCTACAAAAATGGACACAAAGGAGGAGCATGAAGACGAGGAACTCAAGGAAGTCAAATCCGAAATTGAGAAGCCGAAGGAGTGTGATTTTGAGAAACCGAAGGAGGATGATTTTGAGAAGCCGAAGGAGGGTGATTTTGAGAAGCCGAAGGAGGGTGATTTTGAGAAGCCGAAGGAGGGTGATTTTGAGAAGCCGAAGGAGGGTGATGAGGAGGAACCGGAAATAGAACCTCTTGAGAATTCCCAAAATGTATAGTTATTAAATTAGCATATTTTAATATGTGACTCTATGTCATTGTGTCCATTCACATCATACAAATCAATCACAATCAAATAATTTGTTTTAATTGTTATGATAGCTTTGGGATGCGTTCACCCAGACTGATGGGGATGAATATGATGACGTCGCTGCCGGATCCATTCCCATCTGATCTACTCGTCAGAATTAACTGTATAAATGATAAAATCTCAATGTAATCCTAAATTTGGTTGGTATAATTTTCTTATTTTAATAAATGAAAATTAAAATCCTGTACCAGTAATTGTATAACTCTGCTCACTTTCCATATAAAGTTAACGTAAGAACACGTTCATGAGTAGGAACTATGAAGTACTAGGAAGTAAGATCTAGGTACTAGGTATGTAGCTTAAAATGAGTAACAAGCAACCACACCAATAGTAAATATCATATCGCTTGTATCAAGTTACCCCAAAACTAGACAATGTAAAGGAGAAAGCAAAAGAAACGTGACAATACGTGATAATAATGAACAATCTGACTTTTAGCTTACCACTTTAACATTTTTAACTTACAATTAGCTGCCCGCAACAGTAGCTGTGCACTTATAAGTACATAAAGACATATCAATAGATATGAATGAGTTAAAATTATGAAAGCTTAACTTTTATTGATCGCAAATTCAATGGATTAACCACCATTGTATTAAAACAGCCATTTTTGTTCTTGCTTTCATGAAATGAAACATGCTAAATGTACACCCATGACTTGTTCAAATGCAAAAACTATTCTTCTCCTGGGATTTCCATCAGTGAAAAGGGAAAGTCTTTTATTCTTTTATTGCCACCGGGTTACATCGGAGACTCTAGTTTCGATTTCGCTGGCTAATTTATTTTCTTCTGCTATGAACCTTATGACATGCAACGCACTAAAGTAAAAACCAACGTATGGCCATGGACTGTTCCGCCGTGAGAAATATGATGTTCTTATTATTGATTCTATTTGCCTCAGGCGATAAAGATCTACATCACAAGTCGTTTTTGTGATAGATATTCGCGTTTTCGCAACAAACATTTGAAAATGGAACTCACAGTGGAAACAAAATCGCATAATCCAAATCTGTTGTCAGTTAAAGTCGATTTATGAGGAAAAATATTCCTATTCATGCAAGGATGGCCCTATTTTTTTGCATTTAGTGTTGTTGCATGCCCCTTTTCCTCCCTTGGGCTTGCTTTAGTTTTCGTTGCTAGTTAGAAGATGTGTCACATTAAAAAGAAGGTGTGTACGAAAAGAGGCAAGGGGAAGTCATAAGGGCTGTTTTTAAATCAATGTGTTTTCTCCGATGCAATCCGAGCTGGTCGCCTCTGTCAGCTAAAAATTGATATAGTCCGACCGCCACGATCTCATTTTAGTTTGCCAAATTCAAACATTTTAAATTGACAATGAAAAATTCGTTCGTGTCGAGCTATGTGCAATTTGCATACAAGTTCCCATTGCAAATTGCAGGGAAACCACGGTATGTTAGGCGATGATGAAACTATGAAAGGAACTTATTTTAGGCCACATTTTTCTCATGAAAATGAAAAGAGAAAGTGCTTTGCGAAAGCTGTCACTCTCAAAATGAGTCTTGGCTCAGAATGTCATATTCTCAAGCTACAGCGCTTTCCTAAGAATACTTGAAGCCGAACGCATAAGACAAATGATTGTTTTTGTCAATCCCATGTCATATATATATATATATATATATGTGGAAAAGGGAAAGATGAAGCCAAGTTGACGAATAAAATTATTATTTTATTTTATTTTATCCCAAGAAGAGATACACCCTTCTAGTTCATCTTGATCCATCGCTTCAACTAACTAAAAGCAAATGAATCTTGACAAGCTTCACATTAACGGTAAAAAGTCATTTCTTGTTTTCCCTTTCTTTTCTCTCCCATAGAAAACAATAGAAGGAGAAAATTGTCTGCTGTGAGCATTTGTGTATTTTCACACTTATGATATATCAGAATGAAATTTGTAAAGTAAGTATCAGCCGACAATATAGTATTTGGCTGAATTCTCTTTTATGTTGTCTTTGCATTTGTCTTTGTATTATAATTTGATTGAGACATCCATTTACAAATAAGACCCATTTTAATTTCTTTGTCAATCAATCAATCAGACTCAAAGAGAAAAGAAAATCAGAACGAAGAAGGTCCAGAATAGACCAGCTGACAGGTAAAAGTGCACGGTTCATTTGTATTTCAAATATATGATTCAGGCTTTATCCCTGACTCAGTCATCCACTTTCCTCGTTTCATAAGATGTTCCCATTTTCATATAAGTCAGATGATGATATTCACCTGTAATGATATATTTTCAATTATACATGCTTATGACGACCAAAAAAATCGTAAAATTTTATCTGTAGCTATGCAACAATATTTTCCCTTCGTTCTGTTCAACTCAAGACCATTTTCAGATACCACCAATCAAAAAGACATCTCATATCACTCATATGTAAAGATTCAACTTTAGACTCACTTGGCCCAGTTACAGGAAATGAACCTATTTCCAAAGTAGAACACAACCACACAAATCACACATGACAAATTTAAATTATCCATTTTTGATTAAAAATGCATCCAGTGCAATCATCCATACCTTGTACTCCCAATATGATGACATTGATGACTAATCATAAGTTCTCAAGCAGGAAGTGTAAAGCCACCAGGTGGGCCCGACCATTAATTAATCGTTAACACAATGAACTAAATTTTTTAATATGGCAAGCTAACCGGACTGTCATAAGAAGTATATAAATTACCTAATGCGAAACAATCAGCTTGTCGTATATATACTATTTTAATTCCCCAGTTTCTAATAATAATATACAATACTTTTCATGAAAATTATGCAAATCTTATGTACACGGTTACAAACAACCAAGATGTGGTAAATAATCACAACCTATTATACAATGATTGAGTGATTAGATTGAGTCCCGTGGATGGGACAACGTGTCCGACAACGATTTCTACAACTGTGATTATTGTTTTCAGAGTAAAAGAATTATACTCTTTCCGTTCCACATGTCCTTCCTATGTCAAAAACTGCGCAATTAAAATTGGCATATTAGGCAAATGTGGTATATTACGTAGTATGTATGATGTTTACGCTTGCGCAATTCTTCCCATAAAAAAAATCCAATAAATTGTATTGAAAACCTCGACCGGTAAGTATGCCTGCTTGCTTTGAGAACATTCAAGACACGAGTTTGTGTCGCCGTGTCGGTTACTGGTGGATTGGAAAAATATATAAAAAATACAGCTAAATTTTATGAATATCACCCCTGTTCCCAGACAAGATTTTTGGCACTTTGAATCTCCGGCTGTGTTTTTTATAGCACATTTCAGTTATTCAACCCAGACCAAGCCGAGTGACATAACTTTACACTGTAGAGTGAGTGGGTTATGATGGCCACTGCGTAACATCAAAATCTATCTGGAATTTACAGTTTTGAACTTGTATGTTGTGATTGCTGAAGAAAGAGATATATATAAATGACAAGCACGTAAACACAAGAGGGAAATGTCAGAATAAATTACATGAACAGTGCATTTTGATAATCTAATTATAACTTTCTGATGTAATTTTGAGCGTTCGGGAAACAAAAACAGAAAAGAAAACACGTCCAATCATTTATATTCTCGTAACCTGCGTTTATGACTTGTGAGATGCATTTCACAAAACTATTGCGAATGGGTAAAGGCGTAAAGCTGACATTTGTCAGTGATGTAATGCACACAATGTTGTAATTTTGAATGGTACCCATTTGACATAATTTATTGTTTGGCGTCCTCATGCACAAGTGAGGTATTACTGGGGAAAGAAGCCAGTTTTCAGTGCGATGCAGTGTTAAATGAAAGCACTGCTACGGAGAAAGTGCTCTTTTGTAATTCCTCCTTCAGTCTTATGGGACTCTCCTTTAAGTAAAAGGACGGAATGAGAAACAGGGGTTTCAGTCGACAAGTTTTTGTTGCTCTTCCATTCATAGCACGCGTTTAGTCTCAGTCATAACCCTTATCACCAAACCAGAAGTCAGCCTCGCCGATACTTTCCAGAAAAGCATCTTTTCCCCTTTAACTTTTCCCCCTTCATCTAATAATTAAATTAAAGGATAGGTATACTATCTTTAGTTTCCGTACTAGGAACGAGGGAAAGTGAAAGGACCAATAATATACGTATTGTTTTTCTTTTGTGTAGGATTTTAGTTGAGAAAAAAGACAAGCTTTTTGTCCCATTTCCACCAAAGGGAAAAATTGAACGGTTGAATAGGCAAGTTGAAGAAAAGTTACTGGGGATTGGCGTCCTTCTTCTAAAACCAAAACCAAATGACGCTCGTGAAAATAAAGGCAAAATCATGACAGCACGCATTATGGAAACTTTAAGGTGGAATACAAGAGATTTATTTTCTGATGGGTTAACAAGATTCCGATATTTGCATAATGGAAGTAAAATTAAATTTTTTTGGGTAAAATATACTAATCTGTTCGGGGTAATGCATAGAAAAACAGATCCTAGACGTAAATAGGAAATATTTTCCATGTAGTGTTTGTGTTTGTGCGTGCCCTATGCTGTCTTTTCATTGACCATTTTTCGTTTAGAGATGCTGCTGAGCGTATATGTAAGCCTTGTAGATTACCTGTATCTGCGTACTCATACATACGCACATGTACCTATGTACGTACTTTCACCTGAAGTCCTGTTGTTAGGCATGTCTTGAAGTTTTATGGCATTGTTCCGCATTATGAGTTCTTGAAGATTTGATCATTTCTACCAAAACAGTTAACAACCTGTGCTGCAATTATTGACCTACCTAATTGCTAACTGAATTCATGGCATCGATAGGTGTTTCAGGTTTTAATGCAAATCACATAATGCACAGGGAGCAACTAGGCCAAGGCCAGTTTATCAAACAGTTTTTTAAACACTAAAGCTTCATATTAAATATGACTGAAAACCTTAAGTCCCCAAAAAAGTCCCCTTAATACTCCTCTTGCTACTTAAGATGGGTTATTGCAATAGATTAACTTCTGCATATTACATGCACCACTTCACATGTTTGGATGGGAAATTTTCACCCCTTTGCATGCCTACCAGGATTTGATGGTCATCCAGAATAAACATGTTTATCAATATTGCGGTGAAGCCTGATCTAAAAGAATTTATATGCACCCATATTAGTACATAAGTGAAAGTACAGCTATTTTGTACTGTCAGTAAGCAGTTTGACATAATAAGGATGAGGACATTCAATTGATGAAGCGTCTGTTGATGTCATTCTTTCCGCTTTTGGATTCCAGTTCACTTGGGCCCCAGCATTCAATTAAATAGCTGGACATGTGAAAGCTGTAAATTGTGATGCGACGAATTATGAGAAATGAGCAGGAAAGGATTCCAGTGAGACATACGCATGCTATTTTTCTCGATAACATACCGATGTGTTTTTATCTTCACATTAATTGACTGCGTATGCATAGCTACCATGATCTCACAATTAACAATAGAAAGTGAGCAAAGAATTTTTCTGCAATTGTACATTCGTGTTTTTTTTTGCTTTACGTATGGCACTGTTGTCTCTAGTGTATTGTATTACTATATAGATTCAGATTCAAATATTCCTTCTACCACTGAATACTTTATTTCATAATATCCTTTGTACGCAGTTTAATCCGCGTTTCAAGACATTGATGTTGGCCGTTAGAAGGTTGTTTCGTTCTTCCCTCAACCCTCGAACAATAGACTATTTTCGTTTTACATTAAAAGTGGATAGACTCTCATAGACAGGTCTACCGCACTAACCTTATTCTCAAAATTATTCCCTTGGCTTCGTCTTATCTTGTATGGGGGGAGGACCCCAGCCCATTCACAAACACCAAGGTGGATATAAAATTTTACGTTAATTTCTGTCGCCAACAGTTGAAAATAAAATGCACGAACCATTCATTATAATTACTTAAAATTTGACCAAGAAAGTTATAAATCATAAATAGTTTTTGCTAAAGAGCTGAAAGAAAAGCTTCTACTTACCCTCCATCCAAGCTGATCTTATCAATAGTCAGCCTAACCCGTTCATCTGGTCCGGCGGTCCGCCTTGAAATCTGTAAATACAGGTATTAGATTGTGGACCCCACCCCACCTCTGCCGAAAAATAAGACGTTTCTTTACGTTTCTCGGAATTACAATGTCAGCAAAGCCCCCCGAGAAGGAAGCGGACGATGAAGGGGCAGTGTTCATCACCAGCATCAATCCATTATTATTATTATTCTCCAGACGTGAGTCTCAGAGCTTGGGCGTTTACACTATTCACGTTCATCGTATTTTAGAGAGTGCTCACTCCTCCGGAAGAGGTAAAAATCCGACTATTAGAGCTTCTCCCGTTTCCTCCCAAGATATTGCTTGTACCACCTCCACCTCCAACTTTACCAAGGAGGAGGCTCCGGCTACTGCTAACGAATGGCCGCCTGGGTGTGGAACTGTGCTCGTTTCCACACCCAGGCGGAGGGTCATGTGAGGCCCTTTGAAATGAAACTCTCCTCTGGGTAACAAGCTCTTTGGAGTGTTTTTAGAAATTAGCGTATAAACGTCACTTTTGACTAAATCCCAACTAGGTATAATCAAATGCGAGTCAAAGCGTCGTTATGAATGGGATGCCGTTCATTAATTACTCTTAAATATCCATAAATTTCTGATTAGCCGAAGTTCATAATTACGTAAGCAAATTACATTTTAATAGCCGGAAAAACAAAGAGAAACGAAGAATAGTTTTTTTTCTATATGGGAAGAGCAAGAAATCTCATAAATAATTAATGGGAAATCTGGCAAAGAACTTCCTCCCGTCTTTGAAAACTTTGTTCGGTACACGCGGCCAATTCTTTTGTTGTTTTTGGCAACTCTCTAGGAAAATCCAATTTCATCACCGTCAAGTTTTCTAAAGTTTGTGTGTTTGCTAATATGAATGTGTGGACTGTCGTCCTCTTTATAGGACACGTTATATTACAAAGGACTGATTATGACGACTATTGTTCTACGAGTGATTTTTTAGCACTGTTCCTTTCACAATGATAAACCTAAGTAAATTTAACTTTTGCACTTAAACTATAAAGCTGCAGCAATAGGTATTATGTAATATGAGTGAGCTAAAACAAGGGCCAACGATGAACTTCTAACTAGATTCTGATTCAAAAGTTTAATTCAAATGACTGCAAATATTTTTACTTAAAACTTATTTATTTACTGATGTTGTAACTCGATTAAAAACTCGAAAGGGTCATGCATAACTTATGACTAATCACGACAATGTACAAAAATAACGCAAATGGATTTTTTGCAGCTTTCCCTACACCCAGCTTAAGCTTTCTACGGCTTATGTCTACTTGGTATCTGACACATTTATATTTTAAGAAATGCTAAAAAAATAACATAAGCGCAAGTAACGCATTACATTATTATGCAAATTCCATAATCGTCGGTAGTAAAAATGTCCACAACAAATACATTACACTTTAACGCGCAAATCAACTCAAAAAGGAGCACATAGCATTTCCCCTGTTCCCCATTCCAATTTAGATTTAATTTGCGTTGTAAATAATTAGTTTGTTCCATCAACATCTGCTCCCTCTATCCAACATTGGTTCTTGCCTGCTCCCACTCTACCAAGTAAATAAGCAATAAAAAGAGCGGCGACGAAGAAAAATGTAATAAAAAATGACAGACAAAATGAATTTATTTATTCGTAGCACACCATCATCCCCATACCGTTATGCCATGCATAGACATATTCAAAGAAATAGGAGAGATTTTTCACTTTGAGAGTCATTCCAATGTGGAAATTAGGGAGGCATGTGGTCATTTGAATTTTCAACATTTTTCTCTGTCCCTTCATAATTACGCACTGAAATAATTTGATAAATAGTGTGATTATACAAAAGCAAATCGCTGTTTCTTTAATCATGTATATTTATTTCTTGAAAACCTTTGCGTCGAATTTTTCAATGAGGACCAATTTATTTTCAAGTGCTACATTTCCATAAGCAGGCGAGATTTAAAAAAATACAACTACCAAACACATGCTCGAATGAAACCAAGCACGAATTCACGCGTTTTTTTAACGCTCGAAGGGAAAGCCAAAATTTCTTCACAGAGTTAGAACCACAGACTTCTTGAGGTAGGACAATATACCTTCTTATTAGTATAAATGAAACGTAACGTTGCATATCATGATGAAAGTCATCACTCCCCTCCTTATCTTTTTTTTTCTGTCAGACAATTTCTTGAGAAATGACTGGGGTGAATGAGAAATAGCAATAAAAATTTACCAGCCTCGCCAAGAACCAACTACAAAAATACCTCAAAAGCAAAGTATACAAACATCAGATACACTACATTGCTTTCCCCACACCACTAGCGACTACCATACCAATACCACCCATCCACCCTTACAGGAGAAATAAATACCGTAGGGAAAAAGGTGAAAGTAACTAAAGAGCCAACACGTGGCCCTGCATACTAAATCAAACTTTTTTGCTTTCACGTTGATATAAATTCTGATGATGAAGTAAACTTCAGATGCGGGGGAAGATATACATATCCACATCCACCATTCCATTAATATATATAACTTACCAAAACTTGTACGTAGGGCATAAACAACTGTCAAGTATTATGAGCCTCAGACAGAGCCAGATGAACAGAGCTACAAAGGCTGCCATTCTAAAAACTTATTTTTCTCATGAAGAAAAAAATATCTTTCAAAAATATTCCGTATCACCCTATCCATTACAAATTCCTACACATTTCATTGGAAAATATATAGGTTTAACTGTCGATAATGGACAGTTGCTCCAGCTAATGTGTATCATTGAATGCGAAAGTATCCGGCAACTTTTTCTCGGCCTACTTGTTATTTTTTTCGGGAAAACTTTATCTTCAGGGCACATATGTACATATATTTATATCCTTATTGTAGCCATGAGTAGAATAAAATGAAAGGCATATCTAGTCCTGCTCCGTCGGCACAGTAGATTTATATGACTGGACATCAGATAAGACGTGGAATCATAATATGGCATAAAGTGGACTCATGCCTAGCCTGCGTCCACAAAAATTTACATATATATATACCTTTCACTTTCCCCTACGACATATCGCATCCACTTTCAGATCCCTTTCAAAGGAAAGAATGCGGAAACCGTTGGCTAAATAGTGGCCAAAAGTAATGAGAAAATCCCCTATATTTTATATATGGACCTTAGCCATGCATTCATGTCAACGGCATGTATGGAGAACAAAGGGAATCCCTTAAAATAAAGCACAAAAACATTCCTGTGAAAAGCTCCCGTTTTTTAACTTAAGAGATTTCCACTCGTCCTTCCTTCCAACTTTCGTTATTTTCACTTTCTCTTACTTTTCTTTCGTGGGAGGAGCCCAGTCACTAGAAAATAATTGAAATAATGTTGAAGCAAGGAAGTAGAGTG
>JAQGAG010000970.1:0-11772 GCA_034696835.1 Lepidocyrtus lignorum
TTCATCAGTGTCAGTTACATAGTCACTGAAAAATCACTGATTAAAAAATTCAAATTCAAATTTTCAACAAAATATTTCAATATTATTACACTACAAAAACCTTACAGGTACGTCATTGTAATTACAATCATTTTATTTGGTAATAATCTTCACATATTTTTTTTTATTTCTTGCTTATGGGATTTGTATTTGGCAAAAATTTAAGCCTTTTTTTACCTCTTCTACGGTGAAAAATAAGTCACTTCACCACTAACGTAATTATTAGCTGTGATAAATTGCATCAAAAGTATTCCCCATTTCCACCATTGCCAAACCATATGCATATACGACATGGCAAAATCTTTCAAAAACGTATGCAATAATTTTTTTATATTCAAGAATTGTTTCCCATTGTTCCAATCATAGATGACTCTGGAAAAAATACTAAATTGCCGACAAGCATTATTAAGGAATATATTTAATATAAGATTACGTATGTCTGGAAATATAAATATTAAAAACTTTATGCATCATGCGACCTTTATTTGTTTAAAACTCATGTCTGTTTTACTTATAGCATACCATTAAAAAAACTAAATTACCAATGACTAGTTTTTAGAGTCTTGCTCGGGATATTTGGTTTGGTAGTTAGAGGATATCCATTGCTCGAGAGATAGATCATGGTGAGGTTTGGTTTCTTAGGGTTGGTTGTTGGTTGAAAAGCCGGTGGCGTTTTGATGGCATTTTTATTCGAAAGTGTGTGGTGATGGTGAGTTGGTACGTTTTGTTCCGAATGGGAATGTTCAGGTAAGGAAATTTGTTGGTTAGGTTGATCTTGCGAGGGAGTGTCCCCTTCCGGTATATGTTCGGTAGGAACGCATTGTTCAGAATATGGGTGATGATGATAAGGTATAGTGTGTAGTTAGGGAAGTTGGTCCTGTTGGACATCGGACACAACAGCAGCCAGCAGTAAACCAGCCACCATCACTTTTAATTTATCGGAACTGCGAATCGCCATCCCTAATAAATTTCCTTGATACTGTAATGCGCCCCAGAGGGAGATTACGTTGTCGACATCATTCGAGATGAATGTCCCTAGCAAAATTGATTTAATTTTTGCATCCTCGCAATTTTGCAACATAACAGATGTTGTTAGTCAAACTGCCAAAACTAGAAAGGCGCTGATCCACACGTTTCCCTCATAGACATTGACCAGAGATCCATAAGCCATGTCTTCAACCCCGCCATCACCATCCTCCACCATCCTCCACCACCATCACCGGAAATGTTCTCAATGGAACTACCTTCGTATCCGCTTCCATCCAACCATAACGAATTAGACCAACTTCCACACTAATATCTAATGGACCGCTTTCCTCCACTGGATTATCTATATTTTTGACATGAAAGGGTAAGTATAATTTGCCATTCGCACATTCCCCTGACATTGGGATAACATATGTGGCATTCCCCATGATAATCGTCCACATGTGACTAGTCGCCTGTGTCATTTTATCTGATGTTGACTTGAGAATCCTCCCCATTCTGAATGGAAATTTCCATGACGTTTCACAATTCTTTAGACCTTGAAGTGTCATCTTGAATTGATTACTCGACTCATAATACAGGCCAGGGAAATTCCAATAAGTTCCCGGGTGAGTGATGATAATGCTCTTGCAATGGTCCATTTTTCCATGGCGTCATTAAATAATTTCTTTTCTCCTTACTTATTCCTAGACCGTGGGCAGAATCTACTATAACTTCTGTTATGCTATGTTTACATGTGAAGTCCATCCAACTAGTTTTCTCGCAATTGTTCAATTGAAAGAGAAAAAATCTTTGAGATGTTGCCGGGGCTTGATTATCCGTCCGACTATCTCTGTTAACGGCATCCCCCATCCAATATTTAAGTTGAGACTGGGTAAAAATATTTTCATAGTCCAGGTAAATATTTATCTGCTCTTTTGCCGCTGGCATATAGACGGCATAGTGGTATTGATTGTCACTATTCAATCCAAATATTGGTAGATCCCCGTACCGCATTGTTTTTTGGTGCTGAACTATTCCCGTTTTTTAAAAAGGAGAAGGGAAATAAATGAATTTCAACTTGGGCGTTCCAGGGTTTGCTCCCACTGCTGAATTTATTGAGGTCGATGCGACTGCAGAGATCCACTCGAGGAAAATGAACAAGTTGTTGATTATTACCAGCTAGAAATTTGGAACCAGGACAGAATAGAAATGAGTTGTTGTTGCGTAGCTCGCGCTGAATTGAGAGATGCCCACCTTTCGGAATAGTAACGAAGCGGGACTTTCGTCCATCTTTTTTCCCATATCGGAGTTGAAGAACCGCGGGCTCACCTTGTTTCAGAATTATTGGCCGATTAAAATTACCAATGTCCGTTCCATGATGATTATTTATGATAACTAAAAATGTTCCACTGTCGTGCAAAGCATTTAAAAAAGATTCGAGTTCCTGGTTGAGAGTAGTTAGGCTTGGAAAAATACGTTTTTGTTGATTAAATTGTTCCTGCAAGATTTTTCGCGAGTTTTCCCTACGTTCAGCGTCGAACCGGAAGTAACTATTTTTTCCACGCTCTAACCCTTTAGTCTGCAAGAATTCCTTGAGGGTGAGTAATTCTGTAAGTCTCCTGCCTTGGACTTGGACACAAAGTAAATTGCAATAGATAAACGTAACTAAACCGATGTACAAATTTAAACTAGTTTTATCCATTTTTAAACTAAAGTTTTTTTTAGAGGTGGGTAGTCTAAAAGATTTTAAAATGGGAGGATGATATAAAACCAATCGTTATCTTCCACCGATTATTTCCAGATTTCAACGAGCGAAATTTGTCAGAGGGAAATTCGGACTGCGGCCTTCAAGAAACACAAACGCTCGCTAACAACAACTGTAATATTATGTTATATAATTTTTTAATACGAAAAGGGGAATAAATAGGTACAATGCATATTACTTTTTATGTTGTAACAATTTGAAAAAAGGAAATGATGGGAGTACCCTTCCAATCCAACAATGACGGAAATTCTACCTTGTGAGTTGTATCATCTACTCGGTGTATTGCAGGTTTCAGGTATGCAAAAAGCAGTTAAGTGAGTGGTGTTATGCTCGTTTAAGATACAGTTTGACAGGCTCTAATGAATTAAAACATGAAACGGTAAATTCAGTCAATGTAATGATAAATAGGTATGTTGTTACATATTTATATTGAAATTCTGAGCAATTAAAACATGTAGGTAGCACGCCTCTTCTTAAATTCCTGTTGTAGGATTATATCGCGATTTTGAAGTTTTTATTGATGACCAACCCAGGTTTTAAAGTTAATTGAATTAGAAAAACAATTCTACAAAAAAGGCAATGTACGCAATATTTAATTTTCGACGGGATGAATTTTATCGACAATATTCTCCACCATGCAGTTTGACAAATAATATTTCCAAAAATGTATGCAACATTTACATCTTCCAGCTGTGTTGCCCATTTCGGAGTCTGTACAAAATTACTTGTCATAGGAACCTGGTTTGTTCTAAATTAGAACTTCACAAGACACGACTCATCTCAATTACAACAAATGCTAAATTAGCGACAAGCATTTTAAAGGTTTATATTCAAAAAGGGTCGTTATGTTGGAGGGTGGGGATGGGAGCTCATATCCATTAATTTCTCAAAGGATTGATCATGTTGAGGCTTGGTTTCTTCTTCGGTCGTGGAGCAATAAGGTTTGTTCTTACAATTAGAGGGGCTGGGCGGATTGAATTTACCTTTGCAAGTTTGCGGTGGGTTTTGTTGGGAATGGGGATGGTCAGGTAATGCATTTTGTTGATTTTGTTGATCTTGTTTGTATGGGGTTTCTTCAAGAATCTTATCGTGGGGAGGATAGTATTGTTGTGCAGTTGGGTTGCAAGATTTAAGAAGTTGGTTATTAGGTAGAATGTTTTGTTTGGGATGGGACGGAAGTAAAGAATTTCTTGGAATGGTTGGCTGTCGAGTAACATGTTTTGTAGAATTCTGTAGCGTTGGATTGTTTTTCTTAGACGCGGTTCTGAATCTATTGCGTTTGTATGCATTTCGGCGTGTGATTGGTTTTGCTCCCTGGATATTTGGTGGCTGTGTGAATCGTGATTTAGCTTTTGATTTCCTGAAACGAAGATTAAAGGTGACTGAAATTACAGCAGTGGTGAATTTCTGAAATTGCGCTTTCCAGTCTAAATGTATGATTGTATGCATCACCACTTCAATTACAAATATAGTCAAGGCCACGCCCAACCAACCCAACACAGAAAATACAACCAATATATTTCCTTTCATGTTGAGCTTCTGCGGAGGAGCTCGCATGTTTTCCATTATCATCATTCCCTGTGATAATCTATCACTTTTGATAACCCTTTCCCACCATTCCCAAAGCCCAGCGGATTCCAATCCTCGAATACGACCAAGGATAAAAGATGGAACAAGTCCATTCAGATTGAACCCTAGGTAGGTCCTCAGGTATGTCTCCTCCCCAAAGGAAAACTTGCTGACCTGTTGCGTTTCCATTGCTTCGTAGACAAACTCATTGCATTTAACATCAGGCAACAACAAAGCAACTTTATGCTCACATTTCTTCAGCAACTCAAACAAGATCTTTTGTTCTCCGTGAATGTAAAGTTCAGAATGTTTTTTCATTATCTGCCAATGCCCCTTATCCCAATCTATTTCATTCGTAAACTTAATTTCTCTAAAGGATTCATACGCAGCGGCCATTTTCCCCACAACATCCCTTAAACGTATTTCAGCCTTGTCATACAGTTTACTATGCAGTTTAATGTTACTTTTACCTTGAAATATTCTTGTAACTTCTGAATATATACGTGCCACCCAAAACCCATCAACAACCTGAATTTGGTGTGGGATCGTTTCCTGTGGCGCATTTAGTTCCTCGTTTAGGAAAAACGTAACATCCGAACTTCTCGTATAAATGGAAAAGTTTGCTTCAATCAATTCCTCAAAGTGTTTATATGGGACGGTTTTTCGTGGAGCAGTCATTCGATTTATATTAGTGCTGTTGTATCCATTAGTGAGTACAACAGTAGCTAGCAGTAAGCCAGCAGCGACCACTTTTAATTTCTCAGATCTGCGAATCGTCATCCCCAATAGATTTCCTTGATACTGTAATGCACCCCAGAGGGAAACCAAGTTGTCCACAACATTTGAGATGAATGTCCACAGCGAAATTGATTTAATTTTACCATCCTTGCAATGTTGCAGGATGACCGATGTCACAAGCCAAACGGCCAAAACCAGAATGGTACTGATCCAAACGCTTCCTTCATAGACATTGACCAAAGAGTCATAGGCCATGTCTTCAACCCCGCGCCTCCCACAACTAACGAATCGGAGCTTTTTAGTGAAGTCCTCCACCATCACAGGAAAAGTACGCAATGGAACTACCTTCGTGTCTGCTTCCATCCATGGATAACGAATTAACCCAACATCCACATTAATATCTAATGGACTGTTATTACCAAGCAGATAACCTCGATTGGCAAGATCTCCCGAATATAATTTTCCATTTGAGCACTCCCCGCTCACTGGAATAACATATGTAGCATTTTCCATAATGATCGTCCACATGTGACTGGTCACCTGTGCCATCTTCTCAGATGTGGATTTGAGTGACTTGTCCATTCTGAATGGAAATTTCCCCGACGTTTCACAACTCATCAGACCACGGATTGCCATTTTGTATTCAGAAGTCGGCTCATGGTACAAATCTGGAAAATTCCAATATGTTTGTCTGTTGCGATGATGCAGAAATGTTCCATTTTTCCATGGCGTCATTAAGTACTTCATGTTTTTCGTTCTTACTCCGAGACCGCGGGAGGAATCTACCGTTACTTCTGTTATGCTGTGTTTGCATGTGATGTCCATCCAACTAGTTTGCTGACAATTGCTCAATTGAAAGAGAAAAAATCTTTGAGATGTTGTTGGAGCTTGGTTTTCCTCGTACGTAACTTTGTTAACGGCATCCCCCATCCAAAATTGAAGCTGAGACTTGGTAAAACCAATTTCATAGTCCAGATACATATGTATCTGCTCTTTTGTTGCTGGCATATACACGGCATAATACCTATCTATGTAAATGTTTAATCCAAATACGGGTGGCTTCTCATACCAAAATGTTTTTAAATGCTCAACTATTCCCGCTTTTAAATAGTTGAATGGAAATAAATGAATTTCAACTTGGGTGTTCCAAGGCTTGCTCTGACTGCTGAATTTATTGAGGTCGATGCGACTGCAGGCATCCAGCTGCATAAAATAAGCAACTTTTTGACCATTTCCAGCTAAAAATTTGGAATCGCGACAGAACAGATATGAATTGTTGTTGCGTAGCTCACGTTGAATTGAGAGATGTCCGCCTTTTGGAATAGTAACATGTCGGAAAATTCCAACTTCTTTTTCCCCAAACTGGGCATGAAGAACCGCAAGCTCAGATTGCTTTAGAATAATTGGCTGATTCAAATTACTCAGGTCTGTTCCACGATGGTTATTTATGACAACCAAAAATGGTCCACCGTCATACAAAGCATTTAAAAATAATTCCAGTTGGGGGTTGAGAGTAGCTAAACTGGGGAAAATTCGTTTACGCTGGCTAACCTGTTCCTGGAAGATGTTCCGCGAGTTTTTCCAAAGCTTATCGTCGATGCCTAAGTAACTGCTTTTTCCACGCTCCAACGCTTTAGTCTGCAGGAATTCTTGGGTTGTGAGCAACTCTGTAATTCTCTTACCTTGGACTTGGACATGAAACCAATTGAAGTAGATAAAAGAAACTAAACTATTACGCAAATATAGCTTTCTTTTACTCATTCTGATTTTGTAAAGTTTAATCTGCAAAATTTCAAAATGGCAGAAAGATTCAGATACAAATGCAGTCATAAACTTCCTGGCACAGAATATTTGTCTAGCTTTGGGCAAGGGTAATAATCCAGACTGAAAAGTAGCCAGACTGCATTGCAAGCTTCAAAAGGACAATCCCTTACATATGTAATATCCAATATAAATTTTTAATGGAAAAGGGGAATAAGATAGGTACGTTGCGTATTACTTTACATGCTGGAACACTTCAAAGAGAGAAGCGGAGGGGAATAAAACCAATCCATCTATGACGCAAATGAAGCTATACCTTGTGCCTTGTTAGGTATTCCATTCCCCCTATTCGGTATATATTTATATTCGGTATATACGTGTGAAAAACATGCAATTGGGAGTGTTATGTTCTTGTCAGATATACATATAATGACGGGCTATAATGAATGAGACATTGAATTTAAGTAATCAATTTATGAGTGATCACCTTGCAATGTGTCACCATGCTGACTCTTATCGTTAGTAAATTATCTACAAGCATTTAGTACGTATTAGGATTTTTATGGCTTTAAGGATTGATCATGTTGAGACTGGGTTATCTTTAGGATGCTTGTTGTGGGCAATTTTGTTATGGAAGCGGGTGGCTCGATTTTAGTTGCCTTTTCCTTGGAAAATTTGTGGTGAGGTGGTAGGCCTTGTTCGTAATGTGGATGATCTGGTTGTGGTTTCGTTGATCTTGTTTGCTTCGGTTTTCGTCAAGCTGTTAATGGTGGGGAATAATAAATTGTTGAGAAGGTTGGTTGAGCGGCATAAGTTGTAGTGGGCTGGGTGGTTGTCGTAATTAGGGATCGCTATCTTTCAGAAGTGGAATGGTTGGCTGACGCGCAATATGCTTTGTAGATTTCCTTGGCGTTGGATTGTTTTGCTTAAAAGCGATTCTACATCTGCCGTGTTTGAATGTTTTTCGACGTGTGGTTGGTGTTACTCCCTGGACATTTAGGTGGTTGGTGGTTCGGGGTTTAATTTTTGATTTCTTTAAGCGAACATTTGAAGCAACTAATACTACAGCTGTGGTGAATTTCTGGAATTGCGCTTTCCAATCTAGATGCATGCTTGCATATACCACCACTTCAATTACAAACGTAGTCAAAGCCACGCCCAACCAACCGAGCACAGAAAATACAACCAATATATTCCCTTTCATGTTGAGCTTCTGTGGAGGATGTGACACTCTGCGCCACCTAACAACATCAAAATAGAACAGAATCTCATCTGCAATCTTATGACGAGCAAGAGGCTCCATCATCGGCCAAATACATCCAACAACTCAAGTCCAAAGGACGCTTCCCATCATGTTCAGCCACGTCATCAAATATCAACATCACCATCGTCAATCCCGTCCTCCTCACCACAAGCACCCCGTCATCCTCAGTCACTCCAAGACAAGACTCAAGTTAACATCAGATATCCCGTCTGTCCAAGAAATTGAGAAAGAAGGAGCGCAGCGTTCATGTTATCAGCGATTAAAATTAGTTATAGCTTTCAATTTCATTTCCAAAATCAGTTCCTATCATTTACTATGTCCGCAATAAATTAATTCCGTCATTAAAAGTCAAATTATTCAGTTATTAATGTAGCCAGTTGACTCGTTGAACCGCGACCATATTATTCCATCTTATCATCCCATCCGAGGGTCACAATTCATTCAGCTTCGAAGAGCATAGCCCGCATTGTTGCAAGGAGCTCGCATATTTTCCATTATCCTCATTCCCTGTGACAATTTATCACTTTTGATGACCCTCTCCCACCATTCCCAAAGCCCAGCGGATTCCAACCCTCGAATACGACCAAAGATAAAAGGTGGAACTAGTCCATTCAGATTGAATCCTAGGTAGGTCCTCAGGTGCGTCTCCTCCCCAAAGGAATACTTGCTGACCTGTTGCGTTTCCATTGCTTCATAGGCAAAATCATTGCATTTGATATCAGGCAGCAGCAAAGCAACTTTATTCTCACATTTCTTCAGCAACTCAAACAATATCTTTTGCTCCCTGTCAATGTACATGACAGAATGTTTTTTCACGGTCTGCCAATGCCCTTTTTCCATATCTCCTTTATCTTTAAACTTCACTCCTCTGAAGGATTCATAAGCAGCAGCCATATTCCCCAAAACATCCTTTAAAAGCCTTTCAGTCTTGTTGTGCAGTTTACTATGCAGTTTAATTTTACTTTTACCTTCATATATTCCTGTAACTTCTGAAAATAACCGTGCAATCCAAAACCCATGAGCAACCTGAATTTGATGTGGAGTCGTTTCCTGTGGCAAATTTTGTACTGTGTTTTCAAAAAAAAAACTAACATCGGAACTTCTGGTATAAACCGAAAAGTTTGCTTCATTCAATTCATCGAAATGCTTATAAGGGAGGGTTTTTCGTGGTGAAGTCATTCGATTTATATTTGTGCTGTTGTATCCATTAGTGAGCACAACGGCAGCCAGGAGTAAACCAGCCGCAATAACTTTTAATTTCTCGGATCTGCGAATCGCCATCCCCAACAGATTTCCTTGATACTGTAATGCACCCCAGAGGGAGACCAAATTTTCCCCAACATTCGAGATGAATGTCCACAACGAAATGAATGGATTTAAGTTTAGCATCCTTGCAATGTTGCAACAAAACGGACAAAACTAGCCAAACTGCTAGAACCAGAATGGTACTAATCCAAACGCTTCCATCATAGACATTAACCAGCGATTCATAAGCTATCCCTTCAATCCCGCGCCTCCCACAGCTAAGAAATCGAAGCCTCTTCGTGAAGTCCTCTACCATCACAGGAAATGTTTTTAGCGGAACTATCTTCGTGTCTGCTTCCATCCAAGAATAACGAATTAGACCAACTTCCACAGTAATATCTAATGGACTGTTGTGACCAAGTAGATAACTTCGATTGGCCATATCCTCCGAATATAATTTCCCGTTTGCACACTCCCCACTCACTGGAATAACATAGGTCGCATTTCCAATAATGATCGTCCACATGTGACTGGTCACCTGTGCCATTTTCTCAGATGTTGATTTGAGAATCTTTCCCATTCTGAATGGAAATTTCCATGACGTTTCACAATTCATCAGACCATGGATTTCCATTTCGTATTCAGCACTAGGCTCATGGTACAGGTCAGGAAAATTCCAATAAGTGTGTCCGGGCTTATCATGCAGAAATCGTTTGTTTTTCCATGGCGTCATAAAGTAATTTATGTTCTCCATTCTTACTCCTGGACCGCGGGAGGAATCCACCGCTACTTCTGTTATGCTATGTTGGCATGTAACGTACATCCAACTGGTTTTCTGACAATTTTTCAATAAAAATAGAAAAAACCATTGACATGTTGCCGGAGCTTGATTATCCGTCGTGCTATCTCTGTTAACGGCATCCCCCATCCAAAATTTAAGTTGAGAGTTGAAAAAATCCATTTGATACTCCAGGTAAATATTTATCTGCTCTTTTGTCGCTGGCATATACGCGGCATAATGATCATCCATGTCACTGTTTAATCCAAATACGGGTAGCTCTCCGTACCGCATTGTTTTTTGGTGCTGAACTATTCCCGTTTTTAAATAGGAGAATGAAAATAAATGAATTTCAACTTGGGTGTTCTAGGGCTTGCTCATACTGCTGAACTTATTAAGGTCGATGCGACTGCAGGCATCCAACCGATTAAAATGGACAAGTTGTTGCTCATTTCCAGCCAAAAATTTGGAAAGGGGACAGAATAAATAGGAGTTGTTGTTGAGTAGCTCACGTTGAATTGAGAGTTGCCCACCTTTTGGAATACTAACAAATCGAGATACTCGTCCACGTTTTTCCCCAAACAGGGTTTGAAGAACCGCAGGCTCGGTTTGTTTTAGAATAATTGGTTGATTGAAATTACCCAGGTCTGTTCCACGATGGTTATTTACGACTACTAAAAATATCCCAGTGTCGTGCAAGCCATTAAGAAATGCCTCCAGTTCATGGTTGAGAGTAGTTAAACTGGGGGAAGTTCGTTTACGCTGGTTAAACAGTTCCTGTAAGATTTTCCGACAGTTTTTCCTCGGTTCATCGTCGAGCCGAAAGTAATTACTTTTTCCACGCTCCAATCCTTCAGTCTGGAGGAATTCTTGGGGTGTGAGTAATACTGTAATTCTCTTACCTTGGACTTGGGCATAAAACAAATTGCAGTAGATATATAAAACTAAACTAACATGGAAATTTAAAGTCGTGTTGTTCATTCTGATTTTTTAAAAGTTTGTTCGGTAGGAATCTCCAAGATTTCAAAATAGGAGGAAAATGTAGGTACAATCATAACCTTCCGAACACAGAGTGTTGTCTAGCTTTGGGTAGAAGTAATCCAGACTGAGAAGTATCCAGACTGCAACCTTCAAGAAAGACAACCGCATAAATCTGCAATACTCAATAACCGCATAAATTTTTAATGAAAGAGGGGAATAGGTACATTGCGTATTACCGTACATGCTGGAGCACTTTAAAAAGTAAAGCGGATGGGAATACCAATCCATTTATGACGTAAATGAAGCTACCTTCCCTTGTAAGGTGTTCCCAATATTCGGTATAGGTATATCTCAAGTATGAAAAACATACAATTGGGGAGTGACATGTTCATGTCAGATATGCATATAATGAGGGACTAGTATAATGAACTAGAACATGGCATTTTAAGTTTGATAAATGGACTGGTAAATGTGTTTTGTTGAATATAAATCGTCGAATATTTCAAAGATGTATGGAACATACCTGTCCTTAACTGATGTTATTACGTACCTGTAAGGTATGTATTGGTTTTGGCTCGAGTCCGTCTGGAATTGGAATTGGAATTGCCAAATTTATTCGAGGACAAATAACATTACATGTGTTAACAAATTGTTTTCATGAAA
>JAQGAG010000971.1:0-11769 GCA_034696835.1 Lepidocyrtus lignorum
TTGGGCGGAATGGATCCGAATCTGTTTGTCAGTCTGGTTCAGTGCAATTATTCTTCTCAATGTGGTAGCCATTAAGTATGCAGGGGTGATTCCATTTTTGCTCTACTGGTATATGGTACTATGGAGTATACTTAATAATGCATTGATTTACTTTTTATTCCCTCTGATAATTGAGCCAAAAGTGAAGACATCAGAAATGCTACTTCAACATCGGAGAAAGGTCATTGGCCGTGGTCTTGATATTGAAAATGTGGAAAGCGGGTATCAACTGAGGATAGTTTTGAAAAGGCTGAAGGGTCTGAGGGCTACGGAAGTAAAATGTGGGGCCTCATTTCCTTTAAGCAAGAAGACAAAGGGTACATTCTTCTCCTCTCTGCTTGAGGCGACTTGGAATGGAATTTTGATTTAGTCTGATTATTCGTATTTATGCAGTAGTAAAGAGCTAACTAGCGTGTTTAATTAATAACCCATTCAAACTTAAAATTTTGCGATGTACAAATATAAACTAGCAACATAATTTTATTTACACGTGCGCAAAAGCAAAATATACTGTCTTACAGTTTAGTTTACAATTTACAATGCCGACGAATAAATATCTCATGAAAATAATCAAACCGAAGCCAAATGATGAGATTTTATTTTTGTATGAAAATTCAATTGCACAAATTCAAGAATTTGCAATGAAACTAGTATTACCTACGTAATATATGACGTGTTAATGTTAAATTATTTTTAACACACTAGCAATAAGTTGATCATAATTAATAGAATAACGTAGCTGACCTGAAATCAAAACTACTTGATAATAAGAATGAAGCATTTGTCATTTTACAAAAAATTAAAAGTTTTAAAATTTAAAAATGAATTATTGATACTTTAAGCAGTGATTTTTCAGTGACTATGACACTGGCAGAAAATACACATAGCTCGTTAAAATCAACAATTAAAATGCTTTCTTTTAACACCCTACTTAATATACCTTGTCATTTAAAAAAATTAATGACCTTGACCTTTGAACCCCTTCCAGCGATCGGATTCTCTCCAAATGCGATACCGTTCTTACTTTTAACTATTTATACCTGCATACAAAATTTGAACGAAATTGATCCTCCCGTTCAAAAGTTATCGTGCGTACGTACGGACGGACAGACAGACGGATATCGCAACTAATCGCTATACTAGCTTTCAGCGACGTAATAAAAAGATTCTTCACTTTTCTAACCGATCTAATTACGAAGACACTCATTTCATATTGATTCGTTTTTAAAGTAAAAATTATACGTGTAGTGTCATATAAGAAGAGCATGTCATGATATAAAATATCTGAATGCAGGATGCGTTCGTGCACCGCCTCGCCTTGTTCATTGTTTTCTGTTGGATTAATTAAGGAAACATGGTGAAAGAATTAAACTATATAAGTCTGTTATCGTACTTTCCTTCCCGTGATACATGAAGACCTATTTAAACTTATGCTACTCGGACATAGGTAATTCAAATTTGATGTCTCAAAACCTTAAAAAAGACAAGGAAATGCATTTTTTGTTTTAATGTTTTTGGCTAGTCTGTTGCAAAATTTTGTTATCAAATCGGAAGCATTTATTTGCGTAAATATGGCAAAGTTAAAAACAGCAGCATGTAAAAGGAGAATTCCAACCCGTTAAATACACCGGTAATAACAGAATCATTCAATATTAACGCTTTTTACGCATTGGGCATATGGAATAGGATGAACTGTTACATGTACTAGTACTATTTCAGCTCACCAAAAACGTGTTTTGGGGTAATTGAACTTATGACTTGGAAAATTTAGAACAACGGATAATATTATTTTAATACTCCTGTTGATAAAACAACGATTTAAAAAATTTCAAATACACAAACCTCCTGCACTATTTCGTTACTTTAGGTTTGTACAATCTTTCTTTAAACAAGAAACCATGAACTCAATCCCACAACATTCGTCGATCAGAATATAAACGGATTAAAAATTCACAAGCACGTCACCACCCAAATAAATTGCTCGGATACTTAATTACTTCGTGTTTTACGATAAAACTCAAGCCGGTAAGCCGAGCCAAACGAAAAGAAATTTAACCCGGAAGGAGAAAACACTACCTGGGAAAAGACATACATGGCATATTTAGCAGAGCATTTAGCTAGCTAACTTACGGGGAAGTGTCATTTGAAGAATCAACGCATTTGTATGAGAAGTAGAAAACCGGAAATCTTTTTAGCACAACAAAATGAAGGCCCAGATCAACTTCCATTGCGTTAAAGCTATTTCTTCGCTGTATTCCATCAACCGCTATTTTGACCTAACAATTTTAGATTGGACTCCAGAGAAGAAATCTTTTACAGTCTCCCAAAAGAAACCCACAACATGGCTCTGTACCGTATTTCTTGTGATGGGAGTGCTATTTGTGCCTTCCTGTTTGATCACTCTAATTACCACTCACCACACGAAGTCATGTTCATCCGAAGCCATTATCCGTACTCAGCAAATCTGTACATTCCTTATGCTCTGTGGTTCTTACATTGTTTGTGAAATCACGCTTTCTTTGTACCTTCACTGTGACGATATCGTCCTAGGTTTTGAAAGGATGAAGAAACTGGCAAGCCAAGACAGTGTGTCAGCAAGGTCATGCTACAAGAATTGGCAAACTATTGGGAAACTTCTTGAGGCAATGACATGGAGTGAAGTATTCTTTCCGGGGTTGTTTGCGATTTTCGTAACATATTGGAGGCTGGATCCTTTCTATCAACTGTACTTGAACTGGATTGTTCCTTTGGACGTAAACTTATTTCTGGATGGAATTTTTTTCTGGGTCAGATTGATGTTGATGGTGGTTTTCTGTTTTGAATTATTCCGTATATATTTTATGTTTGTTGTTATGATCTTCTATTGGCTGGAGATGCAAACCATTCAATTACATCGACTTATGGAATCGTGCATGATTTCGCATCAAGTATTTGTTAGGCTATACGCTGAATATCAGATTGTGGCTAAAACTTGGGAGCGTAACTTGGGCGAAATGGATCCGACTCTCTTTGTCGGTCTGGTTCACTGGAACTATTCTGTTCAATGTGGTGGCAATTAAATATGCAAGGGTGATCCCATTTTTGCTCTATTGGATCACCGTTCTTTGGAACATTCTCAATACGGCAATGGTCTACTTTTTATTCCCTCTGATAATTGAGCCCAAAGTGAAGACATCAGAGCTGCTACTTCAACATCTAAAGCAGGTCATCTACGGTGGTCTTGACAATGGAAATAGGGGAAGTAGGTACAAACTTGTCAAACTTCGGCTCATGTTGAGAAGGATAAGGGGGATGAGGACAATGGAAGTGAAATGTGGGACCGCATTTCCTTTAAGTAAGAAGTCAAAGGGCGCATACTTCAACTCCTTACTTGAGGCAACTTGGAATGGAGTTTTGATCTAGTCTAAATTTATGCAATACTAAAGAGTTAACTAGCATGCTTAATACTAACAAATTCAAACTAGCTTTTATTTAAGCACACTATACCTCTCATTTGATGCACCAAAACTACAATTTCAGGAATGCAATAAAATATTTTCCAGTTATCGTGTCGATGAGGTCAACATGTATGAATGAATGTTTTATTGTTTTATGATATCTTTACCACCCTTATGTGAAATTTGGTTAGCGAAATTGAATAATTTTTTAAATGTTTAAATGGCGGAGTTCTCTGTTATTTTGGAAAGACCCCGCTATTAACTCAAATATTTTAAAAACGTTAAATCAAGTATCTTTTAAGGTGTTGAGAATACGGAATGGACTGATAGCGCAATGTTGCAAAAAATTTAGCAAGCATTTTGATATTCTCCAATGTGACTAGTTATGCTCCTATTGCTCTTTGATTCAGATACATTTTGGAAAGAAAATTGGGAATACCATTTTAATATTTAACGTTGATAGGAAAAGCGATAGAAAACATCAGGTTTATATCGCACAAAAAAGATAAAATAATCTAAACATTAGGAGCGAGTGTGCAGGCGGACCCAACACCCAAGCGAAACATTTTGTGGTCGGCATTTAAACAAATTTTAAATTCTCAATTTCTCCACAGATATATATACCTAACCTATTTAGATGCTAAAATATTTTATGTTTCACTGGAAACCGAATAGAGTTGTGTTAAGCAACGCAATACTACTTCCATCTAACTTTTACGTCATGCTAAATGCAAACAAATGAGCCCGGAAGAGAATTGTACATTGTGAAAAGCCAAACAACAAAAAGCATTAAATATTTTTAATTGGAATAGATATGTTGCATGTTGTCTGCACACCGGAGTAGTAATAATGCAAACCTGACATATCTCACACATAACTGACTAATCTTATTGGCAACCACGACCAATCTGAAGGATCAAGCCATTCATGTCAGAAGTAGAAAACTGAACAGCAATCCTAAAACCATGAAGTCGCAGACAAACTTCCATTGTGTCAAAGCTATTTCTTTGCTGTATTCCACCAATCGCTATTTTGACAAAACTGTTTTAGATTGGAATCCCGAGAAAGAATCATTTACAGTTTCCGAAAAGAAAGCAAGAACATGGCTATCTGCTGTATTCCTGGTAAATGGGGTACTGGCTGTACCTTACTGTTTGATCACGCTATCCAGCCCTCGCTCCCCGAATTCTAACTCATCCGAAGCCATTTGCCGGTCTCAGCAAGTCTTTGCATTGCTTTGGCTTATAGCCTCTTACCTTACTTGTGGGGTCACACTTTGTTTGTACTTTCACTCTGATGATATCGCACTGGCCTTCGAACGGATGAAGATTTTAACCAGCCAGGACAAGACTACACGTAGGTCGCAGTCATCTTCATGCAAAAATTGGCAAATTATGGGGAAACTTCTTGAGGCACTCATGTGCCTGTAGGCAAGAAGATGTATTCTTCCCTATTGTCATGACCTGGGGTAACCTGGATCCCTTCTACCAACTTCACTTGCATTCAATTGCTCTGTTCAACGGAAACGCGTCCCTTGATAGAATTTTCTTCTGGATCAGATTGATGTTGCTGTTCATTTACTGGTTTGAATTATTTCGCATATATTTTATGTTTGTTGTTATGGTCTTCTACTGGCTGGAGATGCAGACCATTCAATTAAATAGACTAATGAAATTCTGCGTTTCCTCGCATCGGAAATTCGTTAGGGAATACGCTAAATATCAGATTGTGGCTAAAACATGGGAGCGCACTTGGGCAGAATGGATCAGAATCTGTTTAGCAGTCTGGTTCAATGGGATTATTCTTTTTAACGTGGTAGCAATTAAATATGAAGGGATGATTCCATTTTTGCTCTACTGGTTTATCGTAGTATGGGACATTTTTAATATGGTACTGCTTTACTTTTTATTCCCTCTGATAATTGAGCCGAACCTGAAAACATCAGAAATGCTACTTATACATCGAGGATATTTTATCGGTGGTGGTCCTGGTATTGGGAATTTGGAAACCAAGTGCAAACTTCAGATCAAATTGAAAATGCTAAGGGGGATGTGAGCAATTCAAGTGAAATGGGGCACGTCCTTTCCTTTAAGCAAGAAGTCAAAGGGTACATTCTTCTACTCACTGCTGGAGGCGACTTGGGATGCAATTTTGATTTAGTTTAGACAAATTTATGTATGCAAAATTGTAGACATTTTTAGAACGCTGAATGCTGAACAATTAATACATAATCCAATTAACTTTAACTTTACTCGTAAGACGTATAAGATTCTATATAACAACGTCCTGCCTATTGCTTGTACATAAGTTGAAACATTTAATGCAAAGACGAAGTTTTAGAAAACAATGATAATAAATTAAGGATTTTGCTTTCTAAACTTATTATTTTTAATTGTGTAAATGGTTGATCTTGACTTGCTTTACCAATAAGTTTGCAATTCGATATACATACTTAACAACGTTTTATACCATATGGTCGAATAAAGTGTTCGTGAGAAAAGAGTAGACTATTATGAAAACATTTGATTGCACTGAAAAGGATTTCATAGGTAATGGGAGCATTCAACAATTATATTACAGGAAGACTATACCAACGACATTATTTTTTATTTGGCCGTTTCTGTTCAATGGTATACATAATTAGCTTAGCTGATATTATGTTACATGGACATACATCATATTTGATGCCTTTGAACTTTTTAAAAATAGAAGAAAATCTTCTCTAGCTATGCCAATCAATTGAAGCTTCCTGTTATGCAAATATCGATTGTGTGTGTGTTCTCGACTTTTGACTTGCCCATTGTAAATTCTTGTTATTAAAGCCGTGACAATTGTTTGAATGGCGGCGTAATGTCTTGGTATTCCTGTTAGGACAACATGGAAGGACCATGTTGCTAGAATATTTTAATCAGGCTAAATAAACGCATTTTTTACGCTTATAATGTGTTGACTTTATAATTTGGGATGCATGGAGCAATCATTTCAACCCGGCTGGAATGTGTCCTGAGATATTGTTGTCCTTGTAGTTAGCTATTCTATGCTGTCTGCTACGAGAGCATTTTGAACATTACGGAGATTTCATTTCAATACCGCTGACGCTGTCTGTTGCTGACGAGAACGAGTCAAAACACATTTCAAACGCACAGACTTCCTAATGTAGCATAATATTTTATTTTATTCGTTACAATCTAGTTTTAATTTCTTATATTATCAGCTCATCTTTTTAAACAAGGAAGTGTTTGGAATTGACACATTTTGGCGGTCAACATTTAAACCAATTAGGTATGTATAGATTCTCATGTTTGCCAATACTCATCTACCAACATCACTTTGATACATTAATAATTCGCGTTTACCGGAAAACCGAATATTGTTTTGTCAAATAGAAAATATTACTTCCTGTCCCTTGTTATCAGTTATAAGTCGAGCCAAACGAAAACAAATATATCCCGGAACGAGGAAATACTACATGTAAAAGGTCAGACATGGCAAATTTATCTACCAATGCAAAGTTGTCTAGTTAACGAGGAAATGAAACTAATGCAGGAAAATTTAAATGGGTATGTTACCTGCATTACCAAGTATTAAGAAAACATTGATATCTTTAAATTGGCATGCAGTGTCTTTCAAAGGATCAAGCCATTAGTGTGCAAAATAAATAAGCTAATAATAACCTTACAAGAATGGAATCCCAGACAAACTTCCATTGCGTTCAAGCTATTTCTATATTTTATTCCATCAACCGCCACTATCACCAAACTGTTCTAGATTGGAACTCCGAGAAAAAATCATTTACTGTCTCCAAAAGAAACTCAATAATCTGGCTATCTGCTGTATTCCTGGTGGCGGGGGTGCTCCCTGTGACTTCCTGTTTGATGACTCTAATGAGGACTGACACCTCGAATTCCCACTCTTCCTTAGCATTTTACCGTTCTCAACAAATCTTTGCATGTTTTTGGCTGATAGTTTCTTGCCTATGCTGTGGGATGACGGTTTCACTGTACCTTCACTGCGATGACATTGTCCTGGCCTTCGAAAGGATGAAGAATTTGACCACCCAAAACAATGCTGCACACAGGTCGCGGTCATGCTACAAAAATTGGCTAATCATTGGAAAACTTCTTGCGGTCCTGACATGGATTGAACCATTCATGGTTGCATTCCTTGCGATTGTCATGCCCTGGGGAAAGCTGGACCCCTTCTACCAACTGACCTCGTATTGGATGGCCAGATTGAACCTGATCTCGTACCTGGATGGAATTTCCTTCGTGATCCGATTGCTGTTGACGTATGTTTACTGTTTTGAAGCATTACGTATGTATTTTATATTCATCGGTGTGATCATCTACTGGATGGAGATGCAGACCATTCAATTGAGTCGACTTAGGGAAGTGTGCGCTTCTTCGCATCAAAATTTTTTTCAGGAATACGCTGAGTCTCAGATTGTGTTGAAAACTTGGGAACGCACTTGGGCTGAATGGATCCGAATCTGTATGTCAGCCTGGTTCAATTGCATGATTCTTTTTAATGTGGTTGTCATAAAATTCGATGGAGTACTCTCAGCTTTGTTCTACTGGTGGATTGTACTATGGGATGCTTGTAATATTGTATTGATCTACTTTTTATTCCCTTTAATTATTGAGTCCAAAGTGAAGACATCGGAGATGCTACTTCAACATCGAAGGCAGGTCATCTACGGTGGTCCTGATATTGGAAATGTGGGAAGCGGGTACAAACTTCGGATCATGCTGAAAAGGATAAGGGGGATGAGGGCAATGGAAGTGAAATGTGGGGCGTCATTTCCTTTAAGCAAAAAGTCAAAGGGGACATTCTTCAACTCCTGGCTTGAGGGGACGTGCAATGCAATTTTGACATTTTGAATTAGTCTAGATAAAATTAATATAGAGTTTCCGCTAAACAACAGAAAGGGGTTAACATACTGCATACTTAGACAATCAATATTACCTAGAGCATAAGATTCTAGAATTACTGTTTCACTTGATTTATGAACGGATGATGAATAAATTATCACACACTAACAGAGTTTTTTACTAAATAAAGTAAAGGAAAACATGATGGAAAATTAGAATAGTCTGACAGATTGTGGACGCAAACCATGAATCATGTTCAAAATATATTTAATACTGCTAATATTTTCCACCAGTGTCATCCGAAGCGTAAAGCCATTTTTGTGAGAAGTGAAAACCTGGATACCTAAATCATCCTAAAAAAGTGAAGCCTCCGTCAAATTTTCATTCCGTTCAAGCTATTTCTGTGCTGCATTTCGAAAACCGATATTTTCCGCACATTGCTTTACATATCCCGATAGAAAATCACATTTAAGGTTTAGTTTAGCTTATCCGCTCATCTTTCTGAAAACAAGTAAGTGTTTGGAACCGACACATTTTGGGGGTCGACATTTAAACCAATTAGGTATAAATTCTAATGCGTGCCACTATCCATCCACCTATGTACATTACTTTGATACTTCAATAGTTCGTGTTTACCGGAAAATCGAATATTATTTTCGAACAGAAAATACTACTTCCTTATAAATCGAGCCAAACAAAAACAAAAATAAGCCGGAAGGATGAAACACTATTTGTGAAAAGCCAGACATGGCATATACAACATAGTAGAGTTATTTAGGAAATGAGGAAATGTGGAGGCGAGGTAATGAAATTTAGTGTAGAAAAATTTAAATATTTTGACTGCACGGGTGAGTATGAATGCAAAATGACGTGTTGATAACTGATTTTATGGGAAAAACAACTATTTTAAACATTTAGCAATTAGCACCACGAGTGTAAAACTCTTAAAAATCTTCTTAGGATTTGTGGTAAAACCTACGTACATTACTTTAATACCTAAATACTTCATGTTTACCGGAAAACCGAATATTGTTTTGTCGAACAGAAAATAATACTACCTCCTGCCTGCCCCTTTTGAGTCGAGTCGTAGAGCCAAACAAAAATAGATATACCCCGGAAATAGGAAATACTATCTGTGAAAAGTCCGACATGGTATATTTATTAAAAACAAATAACAGAACAGAGTTGAAACTATAATAAAATTCCTTGACATATTCACAACAGCAACCAGTGTCATCTCAAGCATCAAGCAAATCGCTAAAAAATTGGAAAACTAAAGAATCACTTTACAACATTTTTAAATTCTACAATCCTAAGACAATGGAGTCCCACCAAAGCTTCCACTGCGTCAAAGCTATTTCTTTGCAGTATTCCATCAACCGCTATTTTGACCAAACAATTTTGGATTGGAATCCGAAGAAAAAATCATTTACAGTCTCCCAAAAGAAGCCCAGAACATGGCTATACGCTGTATTTTTTGTGGCGGGGGTACTAACTGTCCCTTCCTGTTTGATCACTCTAATAGGCCCTCACCATCACCACTCAAAGTCCTCCGAAGCCCATATCCATACTCAGCAAATTTTTACATTCCTTTTACTCTGCGGTTCTTACCTTGCTTGTGGAATCACGCATTCTTTGTACCTTCACTGTGACGATATTGTCCTGGCTTTTGAAAGGATGAAGAGGCTCACAAGCCAAGACGGTGTTTCAGCATCAAGGTCATGCTACAGAAATTGGCAAACTCTTGGGAAACTTCTTGAGGCAATGACATGGAGTGAAATATTCTTTCCGGTGTTGTTTGCAATTTTCGTAACATATTGGAGACTGGATCCCTTCTACCAACTGTACTTGAACTGGATTGTTCCTTCGGACGTAAACTCATATCTGGGTGGGATTTCTTTCTGGATAAGATTGTTGTTGATGTTAGTTTACTGCTTTGAATTATTCCGTATATATTTTATGTTTGTCGGGATGGTTTTTTACTGGCTGGAGATGCAATCCATTCAGCTATATCGACTTGGGCAAGCGTGCATAACTTCGCATCAAAAGTTTGTTCAGGATTACGCTGCATCTCAGATTGTGATAAAAACTTGGGAGCGGACTTGGGCGGAATGGATAAGAATATGTTTGTCGGTCTGGTTCACTGGAAGTATTCTGTTCTATGTGGTGTCCATTAGATATGCAGGAGTGCTTCCATTTTTGCTCTACTGGGTCGGTTTACTATGGGTCATTCTTAACACGGCACTGATCTCCTTTTTATTCCCTCTGATAATTGAGCCAAAAGTGAAGACATCAGAACTCCTACTTCAACATCGAAGAAAGGTAATCCAGCGTGGCCTTGTTACTGGAAATGCGAAAGACAGGTGCACACTTCGGACCATGTTGAAGAGGATGAAGGGGATGAAGGCTATAGAAGTGAAATTTGGGGCCTCATTTCCATTAACTAAGAAATCAAAGGGTGCATACTTTTACTCCATGCTTGAGGTGACTTGGAATGGAATCATTATTACATAGGTGAAAGCTAGTATAGCGATTAGTGTTATGTCTGTCTGTCTGTACGTACGATAACTTTCGAACACGTAGACCAATTTTGTTAAAATTCTGTGCTTAGGTGGAAAGAACTGTATTGCTTTTAGATGGAATCCGATCACTGGAATGGGGCCAAAGGTCCGAGGTCCGTTAATTTTTGTGTAATTTTTTAAATGTATATATTCAAAACTGTAAAAAGTATTTAAAAAGCTCAATACTAACAAAATAAAAATTATAATTAGCTAAAGGCACATTAATTTTCTAACTGATCTAATCTTTTTGACGCTCATTTCATATTTCATCGATTACAATATCAATATGCATATCATGTTGGGTCATCAAAAATATTTCCCTGTTATTGCGCTTCTCCCGATTTCATACATGGAAACATCGCTAACATAATGCTACAAGGGCAATAGTACTTCAAATTTAACGTCTCAAAACCACCAAAAATACAACAAGCTTTCTCTAATTTTTCAAAACCATTGTAACTTCCTATTGTGCAATTATAAAAAGCTTCCTGTTGTGGTTCGATATTTTTGGCCAGCCAGTTGGTAAATTTTGTTAATTTTTATAGGGCTAAACATGTTATAGGCAAAATAGGGATAATTGTTTTAATGGGGTTGTTTCAAGTTGTTATTTTAAACAGAACTGGTGCTATGTAAATGGAGCATTTTAAACTCGTTTAAATATATCAATATCAATAAATTGATCATCATTAATAGAATAACGTAGCTGAAATAAAAACTACCAAATTACTGAATAATACGAATGATACTGGACACGTTACATAAATTAAAAATTTTTAAATTCCGAAAAAAATCAATTATTAATACTTTAAGCAGTGATTTTTCAGTGACTATGACACCGACAGAAACTAAACATAGCTTGTT
>JAQGAG010000972.1:0-11763 GCA_034696835.1 Lepidocyrtus lignorum
GTTGGGTCACTTTTTGGCTTTATTCTGGAGTCAGTATAAACCGGTAGTGCTGGTTAACGAACTTGATTCCTAACTTTAAAAAAAATTAAGAATGACAGAAGGAAGATTTTAAAAATCTCAAAATTGCGGACGTTATCGTGTCCACAGACAGACGGACAGACTGCTCGGACGTTCTTAATAACTTGCGTTTCACCTAAAGGTCGCAAGTTAATAAAAGATATATGTAAATTTTTAAAATGATAGGCTTATGAAAACATGCTTTCAAACTTATTTTTTCAGTAATTACAGGAATGCAGGGATTTTTATAACCTCCGATTTTACCGGTATATGTATGGCAACACATTTTCATTTCGAGCGATAAAAATATTCTATATTTTATCAGTGCTAGTGTCACTCATTGGGAAATTTTTAAAACACTCCCGTAGTAATGAACTCCTTAAGATGCATCAGTTCAGACTACATTCTGGAATCATATATTCAATATTACTTTTCTTATTTGCAGCTACCCTACGCTAATAATCATGATCAATTTATGTGTATTCCAATTTGCAATCATTACAATTATAAGGTTAATTTACAACATTTTTTAAATAAAAATTATTTACTTATCATAATTGCAAGCATTGCACTTAACCCAATCTGGAAAGGTGCAGTGCATGAAGGGATGGAAGAGGAGGTTCTCCGGACACTGAAACGTATGTGCGTGGTTGTCTCGACAGATGATGAACTTTGAGCAGTCCTCCGGATGTGGGAAGACAGTATCTGGCCTTCCGCAGCAGTCAAAAATACCCGGGTTCATTGTCGATGAAGTCGGAGGACTCGAGGTTATGGAGGTTGATGAGGTTGATATGTCTGTTGTTGTTGGGGGTGGGCTGATTGGATCCAAACTGATATAGATAATTTCATCATGTAAGATTGATTCAAAGTTACTTGGCCAGGAACGACCCCCAAACATGTATATTCTGTTGAGCTTTTCAATATAAGCTGCGCTGAACCATTCAAATCCTATGTGTTTGCCTCCTGGAAAATCGTCAACTGGGATATACTTCACGGTCTCAGTTACCGGGTCGAACTGCACGATGCTATCAACGGTAGATATGGAGTCAATTGACCCCAATATGTAGCCAAACTTCCCATCCCAAACAGCTTGCATCGGAAACATTGACAAAGTAATTGGAAGGACTTGCGAAGTGTTAGCTGCCCTGTTGAACTTTTGAATTTTGCCTATATCGTTACCGTGACGGTAAAATATGTAGGCTGTCCCTTGTTCCTCCACCCATATGCCATGAGCATCTACCGCCCCCTCCGCCAAAGAATGGATGATTTCGGATGAGAGTGTATTCAAATCCAAACTCAAAACATTATTTCTACCCCCATATCCTCCGACGAGTAGAGCTTTGTTATCATTCGTTTGGATTGTTGCGTAATAAGAGTTAATATATGGTAAACGTGAAAGGTTAGTGAATGTCTGGGAGTCGGGAAAGTATTGGTAAATGCTGCCATCAGAGTTAACGCCAGGCAAGCAAAATATTTGGTTACTATTGTTGATGACAGCGCTATCGTCATAACTGGAGTTTGGCAGGCGACCGGCAGATTCAATTGTGTCTTGAGAGATGGAATATTTTAGGGTTTCCTTTACGTAAGCTCCAAATTGCAATCCACCGAAGATGTAGACGGTGTCGTCGCCATCGTATAGGGCTTTTGCGTGATATCTCGGGGTTGGAAGTTTGGCTGCACATTCAACGGCTTTTAGATCTTGGGCGAGGATACCGGGACCTACGGAAGAGAGGCAAATCAGTAGAGCTGCCAATTTCACCTGTCGAGGGAGTTTCTTATGCCCCATTTTACAAAAAATAGATTTGTTGATTCTTGAGTCCCAATAACAATAACAAAATGTTGCTTGATTTTAACTTCTCTGCTGCCACCGGTTCCCGAGCTTTTATATGCGAGTTGACGTATAGCTCCCCTCAAATGAGTCGTCATTTAACAATGAGATTTCCAGTAAGTGAGTTGTCGGCAATTATTCCTAGTGTTTAATGTGGCGCGAGAAGCCATTTTAAATGTCATAAAACAATATAATATTTAATTATCAGCTTTAATCGAAATGCTCTGAAATTGTTTGAGATCCTTATGTGTGCAATATTGGGGTAATATACATTAATTACGATAGTTTGTCCTGGTATTGGGTGAGAGGAATGAATGAGACCGCTCATACATGACGCAAAACTTTTGTTGGAAAATACTAGACGCCGACATTTATTACGTTGTCCACAGTCGGAAACTACCAATTCAAAAATGATTAAATGCATGCGGATACAGGAAACAATTTATTTTCCCGTGTTAATGTTGAATCAAATGGATCTAATTTTGTAATCAAAACATAAATCTTTATTATTTTTCAGATTTCTGACGAAAAAGGGCTTTTTTACTGTGATCCTATCTTCATGGTCGACACAAAGCTTGCTAATAACATTTACGCAACATCGACTTAACTTTGTTTGCATTTAATTTCAGTTTCAAATTCCAAAATTTCAAACATGACCACTCATAAAGGTAAAATGCGGAATGATGTTGAAGGTTGAACCGAACCGACACGATGGATTTAAGCTCAGTGGCTAAAAAGGGGTTTTATAATTCCAGCTTAATCCCTTGAGCTCAATTTTTTTTATAGTAAGTGTATTATTCTGATCTGACATTACGTAATATAGGGTTCTCTGTGCCAACATGTTGTAAAAGTGTTGGTTATGATTATTATGAATTCAATTCTGAAATTCCATTTAGAAACCCGTCCATCCAAAAGAATAAATTGATTGTAATACAACAACGAAGCTGTAAGTTATATGAGCTATATTATGCAAATATTCATTAGTATTATTACTATATAATTATAATTATTGGCATCATTGTAATTAACAAATAAGATGCGATCTCTTAATTTCTCATTTATGATTTAATTCCATATTAAAATTATCTTACTTCCCATGATCCGGTTGATCCCACAAGATGCATTTGATATGCAAATTAGGATATTAAGTGCCGTATACTAATACTAGATGTATGGTATCGGCATTTGTCACCACAACGTTTAAAATTCAAATTTTGAATATTTTAATCAGTGATTTTTCAGTAACTATGTAACTGAAACTGATAAAACATATGCCACTGAAATCAGCAATGAAAATCCTTTCTTTTGATACCCCATTTACTATAGCATGTCATTTGAAAAAAAATGATGACCTTGACCTTTGACCCCCTTAAGGTAGTCCGATTGACCCCAAAAACAATACACTTCTTACAATTTACCATTTGTACCACCGTGCCAAATTTGAATAAAATCGGTTGACGCGTTTAGACGCTAGAGCGCGGACGGACGGACAGACAGACGGATCCGAGCCAAAGCCTATACATACCTTACAGGTACGTAATAAGAAGGTTTCGTATTCGGGATGACTTGCCGTACGTTACGGTGCATGCTTATCATGTAAATTTATCAGGTTCTATTTTCATTAAAAAAAATTCAAATTCTCGACTTCACCTGTGGAGATTTTTTTTATCTTGTGGCACACCTAATGTATTTTAAACGATGGGAAAAATCCAACATGACTTTATATATACATATATTATGCCTAAAGTTATCAAAATAGAGGCCTATTAGTATAATCCTTAAAGTATATACCTAGGTGAAACCTAACTCTGAAGTATACCACTTTAGGCCCATAACACTCGCCAAACAAAAAAATTCCCGGTTGTAATTACCGCCAAAAGTTGATCCATAAACTTTGCTAATTTGCCTGTGGGCTCGTATGACCAACGATCGTTCCGTCATTGAGGGATGACCATTGCTTTTTATAACGTAGCTGAAAGCTAGTATAGCGATATAGTACATAATCCTTTCATTCGGAAGCAACTAATATTAATCCTTAGGATAAATTTAATGATTGTAATTACAATGACGTACCTGTATGATATTTGAGCCATAATAATGCATAATATTCAAATATTTGTTGAAAATTCAAATTTGGAATTTTTTGAACCAGTGATGTTGCAATGACTGAGTAACTGACACTAATGAAACCAATACCACTGAATCTGCATTAAAAAATTTTCTTTTTATACCCCCATCTGGTACATCATGTCATTTGAAAAAAATGACGACCCTGAACTTGGACCCACTTTCCGTGGTCCGATTGACCACAAAAACAATAGGGTTCTTACAATTTGCCATTTGTACCTACGTGCCAAATTTGAACAAAATCTGTACACGGATTTAGACGTTAGAGCGCGGACAGACAAACAGAGAAATGTCAAAACCAATTTATACCTTACATGCACGTAATAATTTGATCGTAATTAATAGAATAACGTCATTGGCAGTGCGAACATGTTTTATCAGTGGAAGCTTTAGTTCTTAACTACTTATTGCGTCTCAACATTTATATTCCTATCTGATAGATAACAACAAAGGGAGCTCCAGTGTTGAGTGGGTATCTTAATTGGAATTAAAAGATATAAACCTTTCATTGTTTACCAATATCTGTGTTCTTTTGTGGTGTTACCTCTACCCGACATAAAACTTAATTTTATCATTGACGCAATACCCACAAAGCCTTTATTGGTGTTAAATTGTAACCCAAATCCAAAAGTATTCACCATGCCAGTTTGAAAAGTAAAAGAAAGAGTATTTTAGCTAAAAAGCTAAAGAACTGGCGTATGAATTCAAATTCAATGAATTAACAAGGATTTAACTTAATTTTTCCCGGTATAATCCCATAAGCTCAAACTTTTTTTTACAAAGGTTTCATTAATTAGGCGGAGTTAAAAAATTCATGAGGCAACCTTTAACCTTTATGGGTGAAAACTAACCCATCGCGGTGGAGTAATCTAGTTGCATTTGATCCATCATCGTCATCATCTCCATCGTTTGATACAGACGGACGGACAAACAGCGAGATCATATTTGCTAATGCAAAGCATCAATAATATCAAAATTTTGGATAAGTATTTTAGCTTTTAATTTACTTGGAATATTCATCTTGAAATTCCACTTCCATTTCTGAGACCTGGCTATGAATTTAGGCTTATGAAGCACAAATCGAGGATATGTATTAATTAAGTACTTCATTTTATCATTTTTATATTTTAGCATGTCAATTTAGGTTATATAATTCCCAGAAACGAGTTTTTTATCGTATCACCAAACCGACATTTATTACGTAGATAGGTGAACTTGACACATCATCAACCAAAAAACATTACATAATGGTTAAAATCAAGATTAGAAAGCATGTAGTAGCTTGTAAATGCCAATCATTCACGCAGATATGGAGATAAGTGACAGTTAAAGCTGCAGTAACGAGTGTGTGCGCAATTAAAGATTATTAGTTTTGTTTGTTAAAAAATTGAGCTAATAAAAAACGTTTTTACCATGCATAATAATATAACAATTTTTTTAACTCTCACGTCATAGCACATCACAATTAAATTTTCATTTTTTTCTCTGAATCTTAACATTCGAGTTGGATTGTGGCAACATAAATTTGTCGAAAAAGGTCAGGATTTTTATAAGTTTACATTTATGCACCACCGACGAAGTTGGGATGTTGGAAACTGGGTGTGGGATTTTCTTACCACAATTTAAAATAAGCTATGAAAAAGATGAAACTAAATCAGGAGAGATCATACATCGCTTCCAATAAGGCCTGATAAATTTTATGATAGATGCTCTGTTAATCAATTGAGTACAAAATTATTATGATTATTTGCAAATTAAATAGACAAATATAAACTGTATATTGTTTGTATTGCATTTCAAAAGAATTTATTTTCAACGTCGAAATTTTAAAAATTACAACATGTTCTTCCCCTCAGTCCTGACCGTAGCTTTGGGAAAAACGACAGCAATGGTTGCGCTATTTGAGCTCTCCTCCCATCCCTCCACCTCCGCGACTACTTCAATCAGCATGACATTGTTGGGACCAACGAATGCTCCATCCGACACTGTTGCAGTAAAGATTACGTCATGATTGTTAGGCGCTAAGCTGAGAAAGTTGAATGTTGACTCAAGTTTATATTGAATGGTATGACCTGATGGAGTGCTCGCATTAATCCCCAAGGTCAACAGCGTCCCTGCAATGGGCCATGTTGGGAGGGAGGACTGGTAAAATGCTTTGCTAAATTTCGGGAAGGGTGGGGAGGCTGCAGAACATTCCGTTGTTGTTGGAAGTGGAGTTGGGGACGATATTTCTGTTGTGGAGGTTGACGGGGTTGGCATGTCCGTTGTTGTGGCGGGAGGGCTTATTGGATCCAAACTGATGTAGTAAATTTCATCATGCCTGAAATATTCCCCGTTACTCGAGTAAGAACGACCTCCAAACATGTAAATTCTGTGTAGCTTTTCAGTATAAACCGCGCTGAACCGGTCAAATCCCTTGTATTGGCTTCCAGGAAAATCATCAACATGAATATACTCCACGGTCGCACTTACCGGGTCGAACTGCACAATGCTATCAATGGTAGCGGCGGTTCCATTATTCCCCAATATGTTTCCAAATTTCCCATCCCAGACGGCTTGCATCGGAAACATTGACATAGTAATTGGAAGGACTTGTGAAGTGTTAACTGCCCTGCTGAACTTTTGAATTTTACCTTGATCGGTACCGTACCCGTAAAATATGTATGCTGCGTCTTGTTCCTCAACCCATATTCCGTGAGCATCTTTCGCCTCTTCCGCCAAGGAATGGATGGTTTCGGAAGAGAGTGTGTTCAAATCCAAACTCAAAACATTATACCCATTTGAATCCACAGCTCCCCCGACGAGCAGAGCTTTGTTATCATTCGTTTGGATTGTTGCGTAAAAATAGTTTTGTGATGGTAAACGTGACACGTTAGTGAATGTTTGGGAGTCGGGAAAGTATTGGAAAATGCTGCTATCAGAGTTATATGTAGGCAAGTAAAAAATTTGGGTACGGTTGTTGATGATAGCGCTATCGGAATAGCTGGGGGCTGGCAGGTAACCGGCGAATGCAATCGTGTCTTGAGAGATGGAATATTTTACAGTTTCTGTTAGGGCGCCTATATTCTTGTCAAATCCACCAAAGACATAGACGGTGTCGTCGCCATCGTATAAGGCTTTTGCGTGACTTCTCCCGGTTGGAAGTTTGGCGGCGCACGCAATGGCTTTTAGATGTTGGGCGAGGATACTGGGACTTAAGAAAAAGAGACAAAACAGTAGGACTACCAATGCCCCTTGTCGAGGGAGTTTATTATGCCCCATTTTATAAAAAAATATTGGGTTTGTCAAATTTAAGCTGTAATATCAATAACCAAATATTGCTTGATTTTGACTTCTCTACTGCTGCTGGATCCCATGCTTTTATTCGCGAGTAGACTTATAGCTCCCCTCAAATGAGTCATCATTTAACAATGAGATTGCTGGTAAGTGCGTTGTCGGTAATTATTCCGAGTGTTTATTGTTGCGCGATAAGCACTGTAAATGTCATAAACAATACATAATACTTAATTGGGAGATTTAAGCGAAGTGCTTTGACTTTGACCCGTTTGAGATCCCCAATTGGATTGCATGCAATATGCCTTAATATTGATAGTTTGTCTTGATATCATGTAATAGCAATGAATGAGATGGCTCATGCATATGACGCAAAACAGTTGATGAAAATTGCGGGTACTGGACAACGAATAGTTGTCACACAATCCACAGTCGGAAACTAATAATACGAAAATATAAGATAAATAAAATAACATGACCCACAATTTACAGAATAACATAATTCCAATTAAAGATAGTGAAAATTGCACAACCACATACGAGCACAATATAGTCCTGGATGATGTATTACTGACGTCTTGTTCTCATCGTCAGCATTTGAGGTTGACAAGAGCAAATTGTCATATCAATATTAATACTTATTATGATTAATTGCCTGCTGACGGATAAAATCTGATTGGTTTTCAGTGTTAAGCGTGAATCAAGTTGATGTTATTTTGTAATCGACATATAAATTTCTATTGTTTACAGATTTCTGTCAAGGTATGAGCTTTTTTGTGTGGTCCTATCTTTATAATTGACAGAAAAATTGCTTGTAACATGCACGGAACATGTACTAAACTTTGTCGGCATTTAATTGCAAATCCAAATTCCAAAATTTTGAACATGCCCACTTGATCGTTATGAAGGGTAAAGGTGGAATGATGTTGAAGGTTAACCGAACGGACACGATCGATTCGAGTTTAGTGTCAAAGTATCACAAATGTAATTGTTGAATAAATTATGCAAAAGTAATATCTCCGTGATCACGATACGGTTCACAGTTTTGAGATTTTTAATATTTCCTTTTTGTCAACATTTTTTTTTACAAAAACTTAGCACCATCAAGTTCAAGAACCAGCATGCCCGGTCCATACCGCCTTCGGAAAATCGCAAAAAATGGGTAAACGAGGAAAAAGTTTTAAAGGAAAGATTTAATTTGTTTGAAATAAAATAAAAATGCTGGTAAAACAATGTAAAGTTGTCTTAAAAAGATTTCAATTGCACCCCTGCTAAACCCTTCCTAGATTGGGATACGCCTGGTCTTAAAACTTGTAATTGTTTCTATTTTATTGAAAATAGTAACTATGGTAAATCTTTATTAAATACATTAGAAATACAATTTTAAAACAAAAAAGGTAAAATAGTCTTTGAAATTAAAAATCGATGAACAAATATGACTTTTTTGCCTTTGAGGGTCTTCTTCGCTTTCAGTTTTCAGTTACACATTGGAGCATAAATTAGAAAATCTCCACAGTTATCTTTTCTTTATTAATTATCATCATCAAAGTTTGATCTGATAATTGTAATATTTGAGGCCACTTCATGAATTCTAGTCTTCCTTCTCATTTTACAGTTTCCTGTAATCAAATTCTTTACCCGGCATATATATTTGGTTAGAAAATTTCTAACATCTTCCCCAATTCCCTTTGCACCAGTGCGTGATTTCTCCCCACCAGCGTAAACGGCAACTTCAACACCAAAAACCAAACATGCCACGACGGTAAAGCCCAGCCAAGCAAACAAAATTACGAGATATATTGACCCAGAAATATTTGAGAACCCTTTCTTCACAGAATCTGCCCATTCAGAGCAATCTTCCAGACACGACCAGTATTTAACTCTCAGCCTTCTTGTGTCCTCCTTAAGATCCCTCCGCAATTGATCAATTGGTTTGGTGTCATTCCCCATTCTCAATTTTCTTTCCTGTTCCCTATACAAACTGCTGTATAAATGGTCAATCTTGTGAATTGCCCTTAAATGCTTTTCCCACTGCTGAAACAGTCCTGCCTGAAAAATACTTGCGATTTTCTCACTAATAATAGGACGCAAATAGTTTTTCATCACTAGCCAGAGTCTATGGTGAAAAATACTCTTGACTTTAAATCTTCGGGAAACCCAAACACTACTGAATGTACTGAAATGAGTGGAGTAGTCGTCAATACGATCATGCGTATCAATCATGGCGAATTTCTCTAAAATTTCGACTGGGGTTTTGTTTCCTGGGCTGGATTCAATTGTGACCTTGCCTTCTACCACTTCCGATGTTAAGGTGTATAAGTCCATTGGCCAAAACCAGTGTAGCTTATCCTTCAAATTTTTATAAACCTTTCCATGCATCGCTGTTAGCATCATAGCAAGGCATGAAAAATGTTTTCCGTCCCCTTTAAAACATGGGAAACGGGTTCCGACCATGATGTTGCTTGCAACAAGGGCTTCCAAGGATTCTGGAACTTCCGGTTCGCTCCGAAATATCATCGAGGTGAAGAGCTCACCCCTGTACGTTTGAGATACTATAAGCACAGCGATTGCCCACGACCCCCAAATCATAACTGCAATTGCCTTTGCACTGTTGATTTTGATTGCATTTCCACCTTGGTCAAGAAGAATTTTACAGACATCCACCCAAAATACGATTTGGGTTGTTAGCAGCTTTTTCCAACTGTGCCGAGTCAAATCTTTCCCCCGAAGGGTGAATGCTGCCGCCACAAAGAAACTCAGGAGAAGGAGTAGCAGATAAATGTCCCACGTCATGGGTCCCAAAATTCCATCTAGTTGGGCTTGATTGTTCACCGAATCCAGATTTCGAATTATGACTACAAATTCGTAAGCATCCTGTTGTACTCCGTGGGAAAGATAAGCTAAGTAGTCTGAATAGCCGTTAGCGAAGTTATTATCTGCCTCATGGTACATCAGCTTCGTTGAGAGCATACCCTGAAAGATGTTAAATCGCTTGTCTTGTCTAGTCGTCAGTGTGGCATTCAATCTGTGGCCTATCAACACTACAGTGCAAAACTTTGGATCGATGGGATCAAATAAGTGACATGGTCTTGTATGGAAATTAATGTTACCGGAGTTAATTATACCTCGATGCATGTTTCGGTGTATTCTATGCCATTGCCGTCTAATATCATCGATTTCTTTTGAGTAATGTAGAACAGGCTCCATGGCCAAGCGATGCTCCGCACTGCTTCTTGGAATAGAATACAAGAAAGTTTGGTCAAGGTTTATAATTACGATGATAATCTGAAAACTAAGCAACGTGGGGGGCAGCTTTGCAAACTCGTTTCGAAACATGCGATTCCTTTCTTCTGCTCTAAATAGAATCCAGACAAAGGTGGAAAGCGCATGCTCATTGTTGTACTCCCAGCTAATGTGTACCTGTGCTGAATTGCTTTTGATGAGGTGAACCACACAGGGAGTGAATTTCATTCGAGACGAGGTCATGGTAACATTTTGATGTTGTTGAATCTGTGCTGTTGTGATTTTGTTGGATACTATGTGACCCTCAAAAGCTTTTCGTATGGTCTTTAAGTCACTGTTCAATCTGCGAACGGATTGTTTGCGGTGAACATATTGGATGTAGGTGAATGTACAATCAGCTTTCTCAAAGAGATCTACTAAACTGCTGAAGGATAGTCTGGAGTTGATGGGGAGAGAAATTGAAAGTAAAAACCAAAACCAAATTCCGAGCACCATCTTCTTCAACAGAGTTTACATGATAAATATAAGATATGGTCACTACGATTGACTTTTTCCAAATTCCAAAATAATTTTGACAAAGAATTTCCCACGCTCTGGTGTCTTTTACAAGCAGTAGTTTCAGTTTCAGTTCCAAACGAGAGGTAGGCCTACTCTACTACTTGTTCATTTGTGGAAATTTCTCCAAACTCTTCATAATTTCAAGTATTTCCTGTTATGATCCACGTCAGCATAGTGAATGCAATTTGCGTGTTTATTAGTTTTTCCTTGTTTTACTTTTTTAAATACTTTAAACTGCCACATGGGCCATAAATGAAAACTTGGCGAAAACAAAAAAAGCTATCATGAAAATTTAAATTGGAAACCACCCACCCAGACATATGTGGATAAGCAGTCTACCCTAAAATAGAACCGTGAATAATCTATCTTAGCGCACAGGAAATTGGCAACACGCAAACTGGCTTGGCTCAAGCGTCAGAATTTAGTTTCTAAAGTGTTGGATAACAAGCTTTGCTTATACTGTTTGCTAATTATGTTGTAAGCAATTTTTTGGGTGATTTATTTAAAAATAATAATACCAATGGTTTCTCATCGATCAATGTTTCTAAATAGCTGTTGCGTTTGTCAAAAACAAATATTGAGAAGTCAAATGTATTATTCGAACGGTCGCATGAATACTCGCCGAAGGAAGTTTCCCCGAATGAGTTTTCCCATACAAAATGTTCCCATACTGCTTT
>JAQGAG010000973.1:0-11762 GCA_034696835.1 Lepidocyrtus lignorum
ACCCGTACAAACTGATAGCTGAGGGTACTCCATTATCCCATGTTGAATAATTTCTCCTGAAGTTAAAATTCACATTTTATGTGAATTTTTATTTCACAATTAAATGACATCCTAATGGGTATTAAATTAAATACTCAAGCAATTAAACTTTAACTGACCAACTAGATGAGCAGTAGTAGGAATGTCCATCAATCGATAAGCCGTCACCGCTCGATTGTACCAAAGCCTCGGTTCGAAACCACATGACTTGGCTGCAGTCTCAAATAGTTTCTGAGCCTCCTGGAAGTTCCCCTCCTTATACGCGATGCATCCCTTGTTAATGATCGTGTCCGTATCATACTTTGAGCAGTTTTCCAGCATGCATTTCGCATCCCTCAACTCATCACAGCAGTACTGGACGGCCGCCTTCAACTTGGTAAACTGCTCTCTTAAGTCGATATCCAAGTTTGAGTGGTCAAAGTCCCCCGGGAACTTGCAGGCTTCTAAGGCGAGCTCATAAAGGGAGTCGTTGTATAAGGATTGGACGAGATAGAGTCGGTATTCGGGCACCTCCGGATAGTATTTCACGAGGGCTTCGTAGAAGTGGGCGGCATCCCCGAATTCTTGGATGTGGAAGTAGCAGTGGGCGAGGAGGGATAAGGCAGCTCGACTCTGGAGGAAGTGGGGGAGATGACATGAAACCAAAACTGATATATGGATGGGAGGGGAATGCTCGAAAATAGGAAATGTTTGTATAGGCAAGTTCGAATACGTACGCATGGCTGGATTTCCAGCAACTGCTCCAGAATTTCAATCGCTTCATTGTGCTTGTCTTCGCGAATCTAAAAGAGCCCAACAGGAATGTGAATTATTCAAGCCATTTTTGTCACCCAGATTTTGGAAAAAATATTTTGCTTTAATTGGTCATTTGTACCAAAGTGTAGACAGTTTTCGTTATTTCACCGCGTGGAATCTCCATTGTGGATTTTATTCTGCTGGTGCTTCGCCACCGGTATCAATCAAAAAAGTTTTGAACTCAAAGGAAAGGTAGTTGGTGACAAATGAAGGCGTGGAATCTTAAATAATTTGGGATTTTAGAGAATTTTTTGAGTTTCAGTTGCTCTTGATATAATCCAGCGTCATAGTGAACTATTATTAAAAATGCGATCTTCAGCTAATATCATAGATGAATTGGACTTTTTACTGGGGCTGAATATTGCTCACGAGATTTTATCAAATAATTTCATCAGCATTTTCTATTAATTGAATTTGTCATATCGTGATCCATCATAACTCAAAGCCAGATTTATCCTTGAAACCTGTAGAATGTTCCAAACCTAAAAATGAAAAAAAGGTCTTTTCCTTTCCCTTTCAGAAACATTAGTCACTGCCCTAAAAAATCTTCAGTAACAAAACCTACTGTACCCTCCTCCTCACACCCTCCTCAACTTTTATGAACAAATTAATATCGATTTGTAATAGAACCAAAAATGGCAGCCCGCATATCATTGCAATATTCTCGCTTGTCATTTAGAAAGAACAGGTAAATCCCAGATTTTCCTGCCCCTCGACTGAAATTAAAAGCAATCCCATCCCTAAAAATTCTCTCAAAGCTTAAATGGCAAAACCCACCTAAATCCTTGAGAAACAATTAAATCCCTATTATGACTAATGCAATTTTGCCATTTTTTCGAACAATGATCATTGCATAACAATTAAAAAATAGTGTTTATCGTTCCTTCACCTCACAATCACATAATATTAGCATGCGAATCCCGTCCCATATACTGAAATTCAATGTTCAACTGACTGATTTGGCATCGATTTGAAAGTCATATTTAAAAAAACGCATATTTTTTTGATGATTAAGGATAAAAGAAAAGTCTACAGCAAAAGGCAAATAGACACATTCACATCCTCCTCCTTCAAATGGAATAATTTTTAAAAAATACTTACAATAGCTGGCAAACACACTTGAGTACTTTTTTACCAATTCAAATTCATCTCATGATCCCAACTGGGCTAAAAGGGTTTTATCATTCATTTGTATTTTTTTCTGTTAGGTTGGTATTTTTACCAAAACAATAAACGGTTTTGTTAATTGCTTTCAAAAATAGGATTGACTTGACATCATGAGCATGACTCAAGATGACATCAACAATGCAATAGCCCATTTCCAACTCCAATAATAATACAAATCAATCACTTCAAACTCTTCCTTCTCACCATCTCATGCAATAATGCAATAATAATGCTTTTGTTTATAAATCTAAATGCTGATGTGATCAATCTGCATTGTTTTGTTGCAATTTGCATTGCATTGGTTCTTGCTCCTTGTCCTAAAGGGAAATGAAATGAATCAATAAAACAAATTACTTCTAAGCATGCATCTATTCATCATCTCGTCATCATCCTGCATTTTTCCCTAGTCAGAAGAGTTGGAAGGATTACAAAGTGCAATGTAATATAGGATAATGATGCAATGGAACTTACGATTATTGTTATGCAAGTTGGCAAGTCATATAGCCATAGTCAACATCTTCAGCAGCACTAAATACTAATTGTAAGTGTTCAGGTAGCAAAGAATTATTATCGGGGTGAATGAATGCTTTAATATATGACTAAGCTTGGGACAGATTTTTTTGCATTTATTTCCTCTTGTCCATCTGTCATCGCATTCGGGAGCTGAGCTGATATAAGTAATAATGGTCACTGTTTGAAGTATGACTAAAACAAGATCATCATTATTGTCTGATGGCCTCTGACGAAAATATTTTAGCCAACAGTAACATGAAGTGTTTTTGCATATTTTTGCGAGTAACAAATTATTTCGAAGTGGATAATAATGGTTTTCGAACACCTCTTACCATCCTTTTCTGACAATTATCAAGGAAGACAAATGTACCTAATAATGACTTGTGTGAATGAGGTACCTTCTTCGTTTGTTTTACAGAAGGGTATCGTGAGCAGAGTAAAATTGTTGGGGAGTAATATTAATATTGCATTTTTATTGCATGTCATTGAGATATGAATGTGGGGCTAATATTCATCTTTTATTTTTAAAATTTGACTCTCCGTCTGAAATTTATGTTCTTGGAAAGGGTGCAAAAAGGTGCCGGCAAGGCAAAAGGTAAAGTAATAAACCTATCAATACAAATGTTTCATAAGTGTAGGAAAACTCATTTGTCATATATTATGTCCCTTCGTATTTTTAATAGCAAAATTTTACACAACAATATATCAGATCCACCTCGCCCTGCGCCACCACCAAAGAAGTCGTATCATTTCTTGTCGCTCGTGCTTCTTCAGTATTTTTAAATAATGATAATTTATCATTGATAAATGATAAGATGATAACACTTCGACTTACATCACATCACACAAAAATATTAATAATGAACGTTTTTTAAATATTTTAATTGAGCTTCCCGAAAATCAAAAAGGCATTTATCTATTTATGCATGCAAACAACTGAAATTATTATTGGGGAATTGGCCGAAAGTAAAATGGCTTATTTTGTTTAAAGTAATTGGATAGCTTTCTAGAACACAAAAGGGTTAATTAACTAGGGTTCAACGGCCAATTACAAGTCAAGACACCGATATTTACAGTCAACTTGCAATAATATTTTTTTCGAAAAATAAATGACACGAATTTGACTATTTGCAAATACATCTTATAAGATACAATAAGGAAGGGGGAATTGGATGAGTAACAGTCAAAATGTTTTTCATTGATGGAAATATCACGCCAAGATGTATCGGATGACATGCGATATTGTTTATTACATCACAACACAATCTCGCCATATTATCTCTATTCTTTTGTTTCATTTAATTCCACTCAATTAATAAACAGGATTCTTGCTCCTTCACCCACCCCAGAGGATTTTGAGGTACAGGGGGAATATAATTTTCAAAATATTTTTATGCATTTTAGATCATTTTCTTGAAAATGTTTTAAAAAGTGACACATCTCATATTACAAAATAGATAGGTACTTATATATATATTCTCCGAAGAAATTTATTGATTGTTAGTGGCAGGATGCTTGATTCATGTCATATTGCATTTGACGGGGAATGCTTTTTCAAAAATCCAATGACGGTTTCGTTTTTTTAATGATGGGATAACTGTAACAATCATTCAGATAAAATGCAATATAGCTGAAATCTCGCCATTACTCATCCCATTTTGCAATCCATAATAGGGGTGATTATGGGGCCTTCGTCACCAAACACAAAAAAATATAATGAGAAATTTGGGGCGAGTTGAGACTTTTCTAATATCTCAAAAATGGTTTAAAAATTTAGCTAAAATGAGCTCGATATTTTTTGGCAAGCCATTTACAATTAATTTCTAATACTAGCCAGTTCCAGCCCCACTCATCATTATTTAGTCATTGCATGTCCGTATCAATTTCAATCAATCTCCTTAATTTCTTTCATTAGGCACTACTTGACTTTAACCAAGCACAACTGCATCATAATGTACTCCATTTTCCCCTTACAATACAATCTAAATTCATTTTTTGTAGTGATCCTAATCTTCTGAAAATGCAACCCCAATCTTTAATGAGGAGGACTTCTCATGACTGAAAAAAATGGATAATATTCCGTGCAGCTCCCCATCACCCATTACTATTCTAGCCATACCTATATCAGTTCTGCAAACTTGGCATAGGTATTTTTGTACCCTTTTCATTTTATTTATAGAAATATAGTGCACTGAACTACCATTCAACTACCGTCTAAGCCCAAGTAATATAATATCCTTTGTTCGATCTCTTATCAGTATCAGCAATCACACCATTTTTACTACGAGGAAACCAAACACATTCATTTCAATTAACTCCTACAATCTAAAACAAATACAGATAATGTAGAGCAGTTTCGTTTCTCGAAACACGTAATACAAAAAAATATTGGAGCCAAAAGAGCTTGAAATTGAACAAATGATTTTTATAAATCCTGAGCAGATTACGTACTCAACTAATGAGAGTGAGATATATATATAACATATAGCTCATGCGTTTTTTATAGCGGAATGCAAACTGCAATGCACTGACAATGCAATTCCTCTTCTATTGTCTAAGAAAATTGTATTGAAATGAATGAGAAGCTTTGAAAAATGATTTCAAATTAATCAATATCGTCATATCATCATCATCATCGTCACTGTATGATACACTTCAGTGGTAAAAAACTCCAAGAACTACACCTCCGCCGTAAACTGCAGGCTGCAGCGTCATAATCGTTGAATGGAATGGAGGAGAAGGCAGCGCTGTAGATTTTGCATGCATTTGTTTATCTTGTTTTTTACCTGAGGAGTGAATCGACTTGAGAAACAAAAAGTGACGATATTTTTTTTAAACAATCATCAACACCAACCCTTTTCATACTAAAAGGGACCTTAAGCATGTGGAGGTATGACTTGTTGCCAATTCCCACAGAAAAGTTTCACCCTGTCTCTCAGCGTCAGTTGTCTCAATGCACTGATTGAAGCAAGGTGTGTGTGATCATTGTGCTCGCCGAGACTATGAACGCCAAACTCTTTAAATGGTCTATATGACTATGGTCTTTTTTATTCCTTTTTTATCTCGTAACAAGAAGCCTTACTAGCAAAATCACTTTTACTCTCTCTCTCGCGTGTAATAAAAACGTGTTTTATGTTTTTGGTTCTGGTTTTTATGAGTCGAGTGGCTTGAATAAAGCAAAGGAGGGGTGGTTTTGTATGAAAAGTGAGTTAAGTCTTTGTTTTTGAGTTTGGCTTTGGAGGAACCAAGAAAAACAACCGGTTTCCTCTACTGACCGAAATTCTCTAAAGGTCGGATCGTGTGAATGAGGTGTGGGGTATTTTTGTGATGTGCCTTTGAGGACAGGATATTTTTGGATCTGTCTGGTTAAATTTAATTGGATTTAGGAAGGGTGAATAAGACCCTTTTTCTTTAGAGTTTTGTTTGGGTTTTGAGATTTGTTTACTTCGGGATCATTTTTTTCAGTGTCACTTACAATTGGCCTTTGAAAGGGAGTTTCTGTGCCTGGATATGAGAATCCCTTATAATTGATGTGAGTTTGACATTCGACTTGATCATTGAAATCGAAAGGGAAGCTTTCTCCTGATTTATTTTCGGACTCTATTGGATTGGATTGATCTGACCTACAAATCATTTCATATATTGTCAGCGGTCAGGGAAGGATCTATACCCTTGTGGGGAACATCAAGTGCCATTCCTAACCTTTGGAGAATAAATAAGAAAGAAATACATTTTTTTGTGAAAAAGGTGTTTACATAAAACTCTATCAATATTTGGAAACCCACCCCACAACTCAATCGCTGCCAGACGGTCAAGCATCTTTTTTATCTAAAAAAGTGTGACCTGTGAGCTGAGTGCAAATTATCACACCTCGAAAAATTCCCATTCCGATCTGATCTGAATTGGTGAATAACAAGTGTGCAAAAAATTTAATCAAAGCGTCATCATCACGATAATCAAAAAAAAATTGGCAAATTTTATTGAAATATATTCAAGATTTCGAAAATAGGAAACAAATCGTTTTTTCATCCCCTTCACAAGCAAAAAGCAAGTGGTAAAATAAGTGGTCCTTTTTTATTCTTGGGACTTCACTCTCCAAAGCAAATATATGATCTATATCGGATCGCTTCACAACACTTTTGGATTGAATGATGATCTGATCTTGATAGTGTTTTATTTCTAAAAAAAAGTTGAAGCTGTTGAAATTTCATTGTTGGCAATCAAAAATATTGTCCTCTGTGCAGAATCTCACAAATATACATAGATAATCTCTCAAGAGAAAAAAGTTGACCAGAACTTGATCAAACTTGATCTATCTCAATAATTGAACGCGTAACAATAATAACTACTGTCGCTTATCATTCGTTGAATATTTCAATTCTAAAAAATTCGTTTTTCTCCCCCCACCAGACAAATATAGTTAGGTATAGCAGACGAGACCAGATACCTAACCAATTGTGAATTCGTTAAGATAAGCTAATTCGAAAAAATTTACCTACCAAAATAAGTGCTTTGAATGCTTAACTAAAAGGTGAGCATTTGGTGTCAATCGTTGATTTCATTACTTATTATTAGCACCAGTTCTGCTACATTGTGTTGAGAATAGTTCAATAAAAAGAAGAAGAGAAAAAAAGGGTGATAACTGTGGCGGATAAAATTATTCACTTTGATTCAATTCAATATTGATCTGCATTCATATCATATCCCATCCCAATATATATGTCTCCCTTGATGAATTACTCCTGATTGTTCAATCAAGTGGAACAACCAAATCAAAAAAAGTGGACAAGTGTGTGAAGCCGTTTTGTATACTGTGGCCCCCTGAATAGTTTTTTTTATCTGGTGACGATCGAAAATTTCAAACAGGAATATATTATCATCATCATCATCACCATTGAATATAAATATAGTGATTGTGAACGATTTTTCAATCCTCTTCTAATCAAACATTAGCAACGGGGCTCCCTCGTCTAGTGGTGATAGCCTCAATATTATTTTGGGGATTGTCACACCGACCGTGTCTCTCAGTGCGAATTCCCGCAAACGTAATAATTTATTAAGCTTATGTAATGGATATTGATGGTTGAAGATAATAATAATAATTTTTTAAAGAAAAAAAATATATTTGGCTGAAGAGGAAGCTTTTCACTCTAATTGGACATGACAATAAACAAATAATGTTTATTAGTCCAAATGTGAATTTATTTTAGTTGAAGGGTCATCATCATCCCTTCTCAATTCTCAATTCTCAAATATTTCTTTTTTTTATTCCTTCAGGTGTGTTGCAAGCTGAGGGATGGATATACATAATGTGAGCTAAAGTGCCAATAGAAAGATGGATGGATACGAATAAATTTCTTCGAGGAATGAGAATAACTTCACTTGTCAGCTATTACGATATAGAATTATATAGCCAAATGCAAAATTATGATCCAACGTGTCATGTCATATCACACACGATCATAATAACAGTTGAATAATATCGAGCTGGCTATTTTATTGCGTTAATGAAAAATTCTTCGTAAAGAAGAGACCCTCGTCATAATCTTCAGTGACAACGACAACAATGCAAATGATTCAATCAACTATAGTGGCCTGGCCTACTCCAACGGTAGCAATGACTTAAAATCATCATCAGAATCGATTGAATAAAAATGATGATGACATCGTAAATTGAACTGGATTGGACAGATTATAAAGTTATATGGAAGGAGTGAATTATTTTTCGAAAACAATTCATTAGTCAGATCCTAATCTGAAATTCCATCGTAAAAGACAACAACAGTCGTGTGTACAAGTGTGCGATACTGCAGTGCAAGTGCAGTGAATTTTTTTTTCATTTTAAGCTTATCTTTATAACTTTTGGATATCGAATATCAAGGAAGAGATAAATATATTGGTTCACTGACAGTTTGGAGAAGGGGTGGATTCTTAAAATCATCAGCAATGAGGTTATCATCCCTGTCCCCAGCAATGTGGCCATCTTTCAAAATGTTTCTCATCAGCATCACCATTCTACTCGCGTTTTCTGGCAGGTTGTCAGAAATATCGTGTCTAGACAGCAGTAGTGTGGTGAGCAGTAGTAGTAAGTTGGTAAGTAGTTCATCTTCCTCGAGAAATGTCAAGTCGAGCATGTCCTCATCTTGGGAGCCTCAAGTGAGGTCAGCCAGGCAGACCACTTCGGTGGTGTCATCCTTACCTTTGGGACCGGTCTTCACTGGATCGACCATTGTGAGGGCGACGAGTGTCAATAGTAATGGAAGTAGCTCGGTTGTCTCCAGCAGTAGTCGGGCTGCGAGGATTATGGAGATTTCGACATCGATAAGGCCTCAAACCACGACCGTTCCTTCGGTCATCTCCGTGAGGAGCATTGTGACCTCTAATAGTGGGGGTGTGCCGGTTTATACTGCCCAATCGAGTAATATTTCACCGCAGAGGGTTAGCATCAATAATTCTTCCGGGGGACATTTGCCAAGGAACAAGTAAGCTATGAGAGATTTTTTATTGTTGTTTTTTAGTCTAGTTGCGGATCATAGATCAATAGCCATTAGCTAAATGCTTTTTTAATTACGCAGTTTGCCCTAACTAGATACTTCCGTTTGATTGATTTCAATCGCTATTGTGCATCTAATAAGGAATTGGCTATATCGCTTTTCTGCAGCTTTCCATCATTCAACAATGCTAAATGCAACAAGCTTCCTTTTAGTAAACCGGCCACTTTGTTTCAAAATGATAATTACACCTTTTCATTCCATTTATAACGTAATTATCCCTTTGCCAAAGTGTGTTAATTAAACAATTAAGAAGATAGGGAAAAGGAGGTGGACACCTTAAATGGCTATATTGAATTGTCTCACATTTTCCCCCTTCTTAATCCATACGCGGAAAGAAAAATGGATATTGCCATATTGTAATTGTACGAAGCAGTTCAAAGATCAAACTTTCATTAATATTTTTTTTACTATTTTTGGCTTCATAATGGCTAATGAAAATTACTATCAAATATCAACTAAATGGAGTTCATTCCCATTTGAGTCATGCCATATTTGACTAAATATGATGTAGAGGAAGGAAGGGCTCTCCCTTCCGTGAGATCTTCGCTTTTATCACAGTACTTTAAACAGTTGTCCTATTCATTTAAGCTCATAAAAACCGTGCAAAGTTAAATTGCATCATTAACAGGTACATTTCATACAGCTTGAGCATGCGAGCTTCAGGAAATGTTTAGGAATAGTCAACGCTACGTTTTTATCCAGAACAAATTTACGCAAAAAAAAAGCTTGTAAAATTTGGAGGTACCCTTCGATCTGCAGCTAATCTTGCAAGGAGCTTGATTGAGTAATCAAAAATCACAAAAAAATATGATCATATCTCACAAAATTTGTTGAGCCGCTTTTTGGCATAATATAACTTAAATGACTGAACGTTTTCCCTTTTCTTTTTGGGCGTACCTTAATTTATCACAAAGGCTTATTGTGATTTTTACCTAATTTTAATCATAATTAGTATTCCAACACAAGTGTAAAAACGATTAATCACAGTTAGTTTTATAGCCTTGTTGTTTTGGCTAATATACTCAGTGACTCTGACTGACTCGTTAGCGGCTATTCATCTTATGCAATGTGATGATGATGATAATTCATTGCATTGGACATTGAATGATCAAAAAAATATTAGAGTGGAAATGACTTAATAATGCTCCAGATCCTAAATAATCAATCACAAATTGCAGCAGCATATCGGTATGAAAACCTCTTTAGATTAGATTGAGTGTACCTAGTCTAGAGGAAGTAATATTTTGGGATCACGTATTTAACAAATTGCCTCATTAACTTTTAGCAAAAACAACGAATCGTTTACGAAATTACACTGTTATGAATAAAAATTGCTGCGTAATAAATAATTAATCAGAGATCAAAAGTGCAGTACCTGCAGTATGGCATGGCCCAGTATATCTTTCCATTTTTGTCATGTATGATTGGTTTTGAAAAAAAGGAAAAACAAAGTTTTGCACATTTTTACATGTTATTAAAATTAGCTATTCGAGATAATAAATGCCGGTACCATTTACGGAGAGTCAACTAGACTTCAAGGTGCTTGAATTAATATTCTGGTCTTTTGACGTCTGAAGGCTTTAAAAAATAATTTTCGAGCGACTAAAACTGCAACATTTAGAGTTCGCCCAAGTTCCTTGAAACTTTTAATGTATTACACAAATTTTTACATATATTTTACAAGCCATTTTTTTCTATCACTCACGTTCAAACCCTTTTCATGCAAATCCATGTAGCGTGGCGTGGTAGATTTATGGACTATGTTTGATTGTAACAGAACATATTTTATAAGTTTATAAACCTTTTTGAAAAACATTTAGAATAGTAAAAGGAACAAATTATGGGCTTTTATAGAAGATCAGATTTCCTGATAACTAGCCCACTCTAGATTCTAGATTAGATAAGATTATTAGTCGTCATTACATTATCATTTACAGGCAAATCATTTAAATAGGTAAAGGTTCGAAAAATTGTAAAATTGCAAAAATGGACTGGCTAACAAGTGAAAAAACACGTGTTGGCTTTGCAAAATTTGAAAACTATGTAATAAAGCGGTATGCTTAATGTAAGTAAGGTTAACCCACAGCCCTTAGCAAGACACTGTAATGCCAGCCCCAGCCAAATTGTAAAAGTTCTTATGAGCTGCTGCCGCTGATAATATGATATAATTTTATTGGCTAATTTGAAAATGAATTTGCAAAAAAAACTGCATATATCTTACCCTACGAATAGAACTTAAGTAATGATAGGTTATAAATAGAAATTCTTTCATTCATTCAAACTTCCCGTTTTAAAAACTCAAGTTCTTTCAGTTTTTATATCACCCCAGCATTGATAAACCAGGATCTGCTTGCATCTGTAAATTGGACTATGGCTGACAAAATTATTAAAAACTTGCAATGACTTTTGAGTTCTTCTAGAAGCATACATGGACAAATTTGCCACCAGCATGAGCAACAGTCCATTCTCATTTACCATTGCATAATATCTGAATTTCGGAGGCTTCTCATATGAGCCCTTATCATTTCCAATTTGCAATAAAAAAATAAATGCCGAGCCACTCAAAGACATACTTTGAATGAAAGCAGGATTTGACCGCTTTCTGATTATGTAATACTAATATTACTCATCCTCGAATTAATGAGAACTTGTGTCAATACCTATCTATTGGCGAAAACAGAATTGAAAATTTCG
>JAQGAG010000974.1:0-11760 GCA_034696835.1 Lepidocyrtus lignorum
TGCGCACAGACGGACAGACAGACGGACAGACGGACGCCAAATCGATCGCTATACTAGCTTTCAGCTACGTAATAAAGAATGTTGATGCCGCTATCTATGCCAAGCACTTCCAGGATGACATGACCCAACCATTTAGTTTTCTTCGTGGGAAAGTGAAGATTTGCTCATTTGGTGCTAGTCCACGACAAGATACATGACTGATCAAGTACTGACTACCAAACAAGCCTTGCACAGATTTACAACTTAATTGTCTCAAAATCTACCTTATGATCATCGTTTATACATGGTTTTTAAGATTTAAACGGATTTGAATCCACCGGACTCCCCAAAATCAAGCAAAAAATTGCTTACGATAAAGATTTGCAGCATTCCAACATAACAACTCTAGCTCAAATACCCAGTTTAGGCTGCTGCTCCATCCCTCAGAATGTTTGAAATTGTATTGCTAGTATTTAGATTTTTTGATCATGGAAGCTCTATTATGGTTTAAATTAGGTGAGAGAATAATTTTAGCTTAAATTACTTGTATTGTGCTACTCCAGCCCTCGTAAATCCACCTGCATGACTTATCTAGCAAATAGTGCTAGCAACAAACAAAAAACTTATCAACCCGTACTTCGGCAGACTGCATGAGAAAATTCAATAAAAATAGCTAATCTCAAATCTACGTAATATCGTCACTCCTGCCATCATGGCCTTTGCCATCTTCAATGCGCACACAAGCTCAGCATTTTTTTTTACTTTTGCATAGCAATAATAATTTTATTTGTAGTAATTCAGTGCGCTTCCTTTCTGGCGATTGATAAGATAGTTCAATAGTTTATAATGCATGCTTACTAACTTGTCGTACAAGAGCAAAATATATACTCGCTTCCCACCAAATGAAACCAATTTTGCACCTAACCATGTAAGAGATCGAGTTCCACCGTTCATCACAATTTTTATTTTTTGAGTTAAAAAATAGGTTCTGCTACAAATATGATGACTTCTCGTGTAATTCAATGAATATACCCACTTCTCATTTCAAAGAACATTGCCTCTTGATCTTGATAATTGACGACCTGGACTGGAAATGGGAGCGGCACCATATCACCATATTCCAGGAACAAAGCGATAAAAATTTATGGATGTGTTACGATGGTCTCTAGCTGGAGATGATGATTGCATGAACATGTTGTTACGCAGTAGCTCAGTCAGACCATGAGCCCCACATAATTTTATATTCACTGAAGAATTTTCTTCACGCCAGATAAAAAAATGATGATGGTATGAGAGATGAAGATGAAAGTATTCTTCAGTTAAAATTTTCATCTACACACCATCAGCCCTCGCTCAAGCATACTCATCTCCTGCTGGTGCTCTCAGCTGCTCTGTACTCTTTTAGAAAAATATTATTTAAAAAAAATTAAAACTAAAATTGATGACATTCCCGTGTCATGGCATTCGAACTTAAAAGCTACCAGTTGTGTATCGTGTTGGCTCTATTCTGCTTTATTGGAAATGGCAAGTCTGTCCGCAATCCGGGGGATAACACTGACCATGAATCAGAAGATTGGGGTAAGCACGCCGCTCATAAAAAATATATATAAAAAGGATTTTGTGTTACCCGATTTCACAATTTAAAAAATATATATTCTTGAAATCAATAGATTATTTTTCGTCGTCTGAGACAACGTTCATTATAAACGGGAGCTTCGCGGAGCCAGGAGAATTTCCCCACCAGGTCGCATTGTACAATACTTCCAAAGAGGAATCCTTTTGTGGCGGCTCCATCCTCACTCACCGTCTAATTTTAACTGCCGCGCATTGCTTTGAGCAGACACCGCCAAGGGATTTTCAAGTCATTGCTGGACTCATCAATCTAAACCTGAATGGGAGAGGAACCGAGCAGACCAGGAATGCCAGTTATGTCTATTTTCATGAGGACTACGATGCCAAAACCCAGGTCAACGACCTTGCGATAGTTGAACTGGACTCTCCTCTGAAGTACAATGACCACGTGTGGAATATTAAGTTGGCCAATGAAAATGCAACGTTTGAAAGGAATGTCACGGTGATTGGTTGGGGGTCCACCGAATTTGACTTTTATTCTGCTAAATTGAGAAAGGGCAACGTGCGCATTGTTCGGCAAGAAAAGTGCGAGAAAATATATAGGAACTCGAGCTTTCTAGTCACAGAAAATAATCTATGTGCGGGAGTATTGGGAGGAGGCGTCTGCAATGTGAGTCGCTTTTTCCGTTATATATATTAGGGAGTTATGATTACATAAGAAGTTAGCATATTCCAATCAAATATCTGCCAATTTGCAGGGAGACAGTGGTGGTCCTGCAATCTGCAAGACAAGCCCAGACCTCTTCACAGCTCCGGTGATGTGTGGCGTTGTCTCGTTTGGCGGCAGATGTGGCAGAACTCCCGGAGTTTTTACTCGGGTTGCCAGCTTTATCAAGTGGATTGAGCAGGCGGAAGACAACATAAAAGCTCAAAAAATTGCTAATAATCTGGCTGATAACGGCGTCAACTCATTTAACGCCAACCTGGAAAGTCCTCTACACAAAGCCGCCAAGCTAACAGATAAAGGCGTTGTCGTAAAAGTCATAAAATTGCTGATGGAAATGGGATCGGTTGTTTCAACGGAAGATTCTGAAGGCTTCACATTTCTCCACCGGTTGCTGGATGACGCCCCCAACAGAGTCAATTCCAAACAATTTCGTGACGTTGTGGATTATATTTTATCCGAAAATCTAGTCAACCTATTCAACATTCAGGAGCCGACTCAAGGTAAAACTCCATTAATGCTGGCTACCGCCAACCTTGACTTGGACCGGGATACTCTATCATTGCTACACAGCAATGGAGTTGACTTGACTTTGCTAGACAAACGTGGGAAATCTGTGCTTTTGTATTCTGAGGAAGGAAGCGACTGCCAAAAGTTTCTAGCTGACATCTTCAACCTCGGAACGACCCGGTTGGACGAGGCCATCACTGGAATGGATGAGCAATCAGTGAAGCTCCTTGTTCAGCTTGGAGCGGACGTGAATGACAAAAATGGAAATTTGGAGGCTCCTCTGCACCACGCTGCCGCTCACAACGATAAAAGCTTTGGAATTAAAATGATTAAATTTTTAATTCACAATGGGGCGGACGCAACTGTAACGAATGGGGATGGTCAAACATTCTTACATAAATTGCTGTCGGATGGGACGACGCTTAATTCTTCTGGACTGATGGACATGGCTAAATATCTATTTTCCATGAGGTCTTCCAGCTTGTTCAACATTCGAGAATCAAAAGTTGGAGCTACCCCGTTGATACTAGCAGCTCGAAATGTGGAGTTGGATAGTCCAACCCTAAAATTCCTGCGAAGGATTGGCGCTAATTTCTCGATGGTTGATAATGCCGACAAGTCTTACTTATTTTACGCCGCACAAGGCAATAAAAACCTGAAACTTATCAACCAGATCAAATCGAGCGTCCCACATCTAAACTTATCCGAAGCAATCGAGGCAACGGATGAGCACTCTATGAAAGTCTTGATCTGGTTAGGGGCGGACTTCAATGAGACGAACAATAAACTGGAAACGCCTCTCCATCTCGCTGCTGAAGCAAATAATATGACATTTGCGGTAAATATCATCAAGTTTCTAATCTCATCTGGAGCTAATGCTTATGCCACTGATATTAGGGGGCACACATTATTTCTACATAGACTAGTAAGACGCTTTACAACCAATCCATCCCAGTTTCACGACATGGCGGCTTTCCTTATTTCAAAGGATCTGTCGCAACTTTTTAATGCTCGGAGAAATAGTCTTAGTCATATGTATACCCCATTTCAATTGGCAGTGGAGAAGGTGGAAATAGAGAGAGCAACGTTGTCTCTCCTAAAAAATAACGGCGTCGACTTCGATGCGGTTGACGATGATGGATGATCTGTTCTATATTGGGCGACTCATGGAAACCGGCAATTAGGACTGGTTTCCTCCCTGATTGATTTTGGAGCTACTGCAAATCATTTGAACAAATTTGATATGAGCGTGCTCCATGTAGCAGCTAGGAGAGGAAATGTGGAGTTACTCAAATTGTTCTTGGACAACGGACTGGACGTCAACGCACAGGATAAATGGGGATATACACCTCTTCATTCTGTTTTTAAGTCATATCACGAAGCAAATGTTTTCCAGACAGTCCAGTTTCTATTGAAGAATGGAGCCAAGGCTGACATAGTTGATAAATGGGGTAAAACTCCATTTGACTTATTTAATGCAACACGAGACAAATATCCGGATTCAGACGAGATTTCTGCCTGCTTCACGCTTGGCCCATCATGTTAATAATTAAAAGGTAACCTATCAGTTTACTTCCAACACCAATCCTAATAAAATTCTACCTATTTTTATTAAAGCACTGATAACCTAAAAATAACTTGCCATACGCGTTAAATGAGGACAAACAATTTGTTTAACACAAGATGAGTTATAACCTGTGTAATATAGGCACTTAAAATATGAAATGGTAGATGAGATGGAAAGGTTGTCTACATTTCCAAATAACTTAATATCAATTACCGTTATTAAAATGATGAGCAAAAAAGTGTATTATGAAGACACAAATTTGATTAAAATTAATAAAACCCAACCCCTTCAAAAAGCTCAAGTTTTTTTTGTTCATCCACTCGTGATTTCTCATGTAGATGTAGCGATGAAGAATACTGCAAGATTCTGTTCCCGGTTTTGCAGGAGGTCAGGTAATTGAGAGCGTCCACGCAGTATGTCTATCACATCATGTCCCCCTTGTGGATTACCTTTCATCCGAAAATATTTTGAATTTATTCCACATCCAGGAGCCGACTCTAGGTCGAACTTCATTAGTGTTGTCGGAAGCCAATCTTAGCTTGGACCTGGATACTCTATAAATGCTCCACAGTAACGGAGTTGACCTCACTCTCCTTTACAGAAGTGGAAAATCTGAGCTTTATTATGGTGTGGTAGGAAAGAGAAACCAGAAGTTGCTGGCGGAACATTTCAACCTTGGGACCACCAAGTTGGATGAGGCCATCAAACGAATGGACGAGCGATCAGTGAAGCTCCTTGGCCTGGTTGGAGCGGACCTGAATGAACGAAATGTGAATTTGGAGGCTCCGCTACACCACGCTGCTGCTTCCAATGATAAAACCTTTGCAATTAAAATGATTAAATTGTTGATTGACAACAGGGCGGACGCGTCTGTGACGAATGGGGAGGGTCAAACAGTCCTCCATAAATTGCTGGCGGATGGAACGACGCTCACTCCTTCAGGACTGATCGATGGACATGGCTCAATGTCTATTTTCCAAGAGGTCTTCCAGCCTGTTTAATTTAGGGATAGAAAACGTGGATCGACCCCATTTATGCTAGCAGCTAGAAATCCGGAGTTGGATAGGACAACGCTGAAATTTCTCCCAAGAATTGGCGTTAATTTCTCGATTGTTGATAATGCCGCGCGGCCTTACTTGTCTTACGCCGCGGAAGGAAATAAAAACATGGAACTTCTCACCGAGATCAAATCAGGCATCAAGCACCTGCAATTAGCAGAAGCAATTGAGGCTAGCGATGAGCACTCCGTAAAAGTCCTGACATGGATAGGAGCGGACTTGAATGAGACGGACGATCTATTGCAAACGCCTCTTCATCTTGCTGCTGCATCCAAGAATGTGACATTTGCGGTAAACATCATCAAGTTTCTGATCGACTTTGGAGCAAATGCTTACGCCAAAGATGAAAATGACTTGACATTTCTACAGAGATTAGGAAATTTCATAATGAATCCAGCCCAACTTCACGACATGACAACTTTCCTAATTTCGAAGGATCTCTCCCGCCTTTTTAATACACCTGGGGCATCTAATGAAGTTACTCCATTTCAATTGGCGGTGTATAAAATGGATGTCTGGAAAGCAACCTTGTCCCTGCTCAAAAATACCAGCGTGGACTTCAATGCGGTTAGCACAGACGGACATTCTGTTCTGAATTATGCGACCCGGGCAGAGCTGCGTAGCTTTTCCAAAAAGCTACAGCTACAGATACAGCTACGTAGCTGTAGCTGTAGCTATTAGCTAATTTTTTTCCAGAGTAGCTTGTAGCTGTATCTTGTAGCTTGTCTTTTGGAAGAAGTAGCTTGTAGCTGTAGCTGGATACCTGAAGTGAGCAGCTACACAGCTCTGGACCCGGGGAAACCGGACATTAAGATTGATATCCGAACTTGTGGAGCTCGGAGCCGATCCAAACCATTTAACCAATAATGAACAGTCAATGCTTCATGTTGCAGCTGCAGAGGGGAATGTGGAGGTACTCAAGTTCTTTTTGGACATAGGACTGGACGTCAATGCGCAGGATAAATGGGGAAAAGCTCCTCTTCACTGGGCTATTCCTTGGTTTCTTTGGTTCTCTCATGCAAATATTTTCAACACTGTCCAGTTTCTATTGAGGAGTGGAGGCAAGGCTGACATGGTTGATCATTTCGGGCATACTCCACGTGAAGCTTTAATTGAGTTTCGAAATAAATATCCTGCTGAGGCAGCCAGGATTTCGAGCTGCTTCTCACTCTCACTTGGCTCATCTTGCTAAAATTCATCGTCCTCTCGTCTGTCCAAAAATCAATAAGCACAACAACCTCCATTTTTGAAAACAATCATTTATATATTTCAATCTTACTTTTTGTTACATCCATTCCTGTTTTCGTACTTCAATTTTCAAGGTTGGGCGAAGTTGAATAAATGTATCCGGAAGAACCCGTTAATAAATATTGAGCAATTAGTAAACTCTTCATTTATATTTCTAGAAATTTTTAACATGTACAAGAATGCGTTTTTTAAATAAAATGATTGTAATTACAATGACGTACCTACATAATATTCAAATATATGTTGAAAATTCAAATTTTGAATTTTTTAAATCAGTAATTTTTCAGTTACTATATAACTGACACTGATATAACGTATACCACTGAAATCAGCATTAAGAATCCTTTCTTTTGATACCCCATTTACTATATCATGTCATTTGAAAAAAAATAATCACCTTGACCTTTGACCCACTTGCAGTGATCCGATTGACCCCAAAAACAATAGGGTTCTTCCCATTTACCATATGTACCTACGTGCAAAATTTGAATAAAATCGGTTGACGCGTTTAGACGCTAGAGCGCGGACAGACGGACGGACAGACAGACAGACAGACGGACTCATGGCAAAACCAATACATACCTTACAGGTACGTAATAGACTGCTAGTATGGAATTCGTATTATTTCATATTCTCCGGTTTTACATTATGTGGCTCAATAATGTGATTATTAATCAGAAGCGTCATTATCGTTCACTCACTCTCTTCCCCTAGGATGTGCGTGATATCACAACCTGCAGCCGCTTATGGCGTCTTCAGATATTCTTGATTAACCTCTTCCCCCGCCCCCTAAGGCACCATAACGTGTAGCCCACCAGCTCATAACCTGAACAATCTATCTGTAACTGAGCTTATGCCGCCAAGAACCCAGCCCTTCATTGACGGCATAGCCCTTGTGGGCAAAGAGGTCACCCGTGAGGTCATCGGGGACGTCCCCACGATTTCTTCTACTCCAAACCCCATTTCCTTTTGATCCGGGATCCAATATATTCTCCGGCCAAAGGGGCAAAACCCCCATTGTTCAAGCGGTATTATATCTTTAAATCATTAATTATAAACCCAATTAAGCAACTGCGAAGTATAGTGAAATTTAATATCAATTAAGTGTAAGCATATTAAATGCAGTTGGGTGAATTCTAAACTCTCAACGAGATCAAGTAGCTTTCGTTACCTCGTATTACAGCTAGCTATATAAGTCACGAAAAAAAGGAACATCATTCCTGATTTCAAGAGTTTTGAATACTGACCTATGACATCTTGAATGCGGGGATAGAAACAAGCTTGACCCTTGTTTCTCTCTGCTAGTCGAAACTTCTCTGATAATAATATAAATTGATATTGTGTTGACCTAACCAGTATCGTTCGCTAAATGTATCCCATCCTCGTCTCTGCAAACCTAAGCCACATTAATCTTCATCTTATCTCTGCACTCTGGTTGAGCGAGCACCCATCTCATCTTTCCAGGAATTGATAACTCATTTCAATGGACTTGTTGTTGGCTCCACAGCTAAACGAGACAAGATTCATGCCTGACCCTTTACGCAGTAATACATGGCACAAGTGTAATATGAATGATATTATCAAGACTTAAGCAAGTCAGATAAGCTTTACTTGACTAATGCAGTTCAATGATGTTATGGAAAATGCTAAATAATTAAAACCTCCATATATTAACTGGTCGCACAGCTCAACTCGTCTCAATTTTTTTGCCTGGTGCTTTCTTCAAACTTAAAAAATAATCTTAACAAAGTTGTCATGTCTGGACTCTACGTTTTGGCTATATTTTCCAATCATGTCGTTTCCAACTTCTTGTAGAAGTTATCATGATTACATTATTTTAGTTGCATTAGTCTCCTCTATCATTGGAAATTCCGCTAGCAATCCCACAGAGTTCCCTGATACCGAATCAGATGGCTGGGGTGAGAAAGTCAACAACAAAAAATAAGTTAAAATGCATTGAAAATATTAAAAACAAATGACAAAATCGTGTAAAATTTCCATCATCCAGCGGAACCGTTTATACTAAATGGAACCACCGCAACCCTCGGGGAATTTCCTCATCAGGTCTCAATCTACTCGACTGTCGATGATGAATCCTTTTGTGGTGGCTCCATCTTCACTCCCCGTCTAGTTCTAACCGCTGCCCACTGTTTAGTGCAGCTGCTGCCAAGTGACTTTAGGGTCATCGCGGGACTGACTGATTTGACCTTGATTGGAAAAGGAAATGAACAAACCAGAAACGCCTCATATGTCTACCTTCATGAGGAATACGATGACGAAAGCAAGGTCAACGACATTGCGATAATTGAACTGGACACCCCTCTGGTGTACAATGATTACGTGGGGAATATTAATTTACCGATTGGAAATGAGACATTGCAGGAAAATGTCACTGTGGCTGGGTGGGGGTTGACAGAGAATCACATTTATGCACGCAAACTGAAAAAGGCGGAGTTGCGCATTGTTCAGCATGACAAGTGTAGAAGAATATACGGAAACTCGAGTTTACTGGTAACAGAAAATAATATCTGCGCCGGAGTCTGGGAAGGAGGCGTCTGTCACGTGAGTTAATTCTCCAGTGGTTCTATTATGTGATGCTAAAGATTAGAGTGTCCCATAAAAATATTAAAAAATATATCTGCTCATTTGCAGGGGGACAGTGGTGGCCCTGCAATCTGCAAAGCGAGCTCAGGCCTCTCCCCAGCTCCGGTGCTGTGTGTCATTGTATCGTTTGGCGGCAGATGTGGCAGAACTCCCGGAGTCTTCACTCGGGTTGTCAGCTTTATGAACTGGATTGAGCAGGCAGCCGACAATATACAAGTTCATAAAATTGCTGAGGAGTTGGCTGAGAATGGGGTCAACTCATTAAGCGACAGCGTGGGGAGTCCGCTCCACCAAGCCGCTGGTCTAACAGATAAAGTCCTTGCCGTCAAAGTTATAAAACTGCTAATCGAAATGGGAGCAGCTGTTTCAGCGGAAGATTCCCAAGGCTACAATTTTCTCCACCGATTGCTGGATGCCGACGCCATTAAAATCGTTCACAACCAATTTCGTGACCTTGTGGAATATCTTTTATCTGAAAATCTTTTTAACTTATTCAACATTCAGGAGCCGACTCATGGTCGAACCCCATTGATGTTTGCTGTGGCCAATCTTGACTTGGACGTAGATACTTTGTCACTGTTACACAGTAATGGAGTGGACTTCACTTTGCTCGAAAAAAGTGGAAAATCTGTGCTTTTTTATGCTGTGGAAGGAAGTGGCAACCAAAAGTTGCTAACTGGCATCCTTAAACTCGGGACCACCAAGTTGGATGAGGCCATCACAGATATGGACGAGCGATCAGTGAGGCTCCTTGTTCAGCTCGGGGCGGATGTGAAGGGAAGAAATGAAAATTTGGAGGCTCCTCTCCATCACGCTGCCACCTCTAGTGATAAAATCTTTGCAGTCAAATTTATCAAATTTTTGATTGACAACGGCGCGGAAATTTCTGTGACGGATGGGGAGGGTCAAACATTTCTCCATAAATTGCTGTCGGATGGGACGACGCTCACTACTTCAGGCCTTCTTGACATAGCTCAATATTTATTTTCCAAAAGGTCATCCAGCTTGTTTAATATTCAGGATTCAAAAGCTGGTGCCACCCCATTGATGCTAGCAGCCATAAATTTGGAGTTGGAAGGGACAATGCTGAGATTCTTCCAAAGAATTGGCGTTGATTTCTCAGTGGTTGATAGCAACAACATGTCTTACTTATTTTACAGCGCCGAAGGAGATAAAAAAAGGAAACTGCTCTCAGAGGAGATCACATTGAGCATCAGGAACCTAAAACTAGCACAAGCCATTAAGGCTGAGGATGAACAGTCGGTGAAAGTGCAGGTCAGGTTAGGAGCGGACGTAAATGACACGAACGATGAGCTGGAAACGCCTCTCCACCTTGCAGCTACGTCAAAGAATAAGACTTTTGCGGAAAATATCATTAAGTTTCTGATCGATTCCGGAGCCAATGCCTATGCTAGAGACGAGAAGAAGTTCACATTTCTACATAGCTTGATACTGCGCTCTGCAATCAACCCAACCCTATTTCACGACATGGCGGCTTTCCTCGTTTCAAAGGATCTGTCTCTACTTTTTAATGCTTATGGAGGACGGTTAAAAACCACTCCGTTTCAATGGGCAGTGCATAATGTGGAGATGGAGAGAGCAACATTAACTCTGCTCAAAAACAACGGCGTTGTTTTCAATGCGGGGAACTCTCTTGGATGGTCTGTTCTATATTATGCGACATTGGGGAACCGGACATTAAGACTGCTATCCGACCTTGTTGATCTTGGAGCCAGCCCAAACCATTTAACCAGAAATAAAGAGAGCATGCTCCATGTAGCAGCTAAAAATGGAAATGTGGAGTTACTCAAGTTTTTCGTGGACAAAGGACTGGACGTCAACGCAGAGGACGAGGATGGAAATACACCTCTTCATTATGTTCTTTATTTATATTACGGGACAAATGTTCTCAAGACTGTCCAATTTCTATCGAGGCATGGAGCCAAGGCTGACATCGTTAATAAAGAGGGTAAAAACCCACGCGACGCATTTAAAGGAAGAGCAGACATATATCGTCATATTCGTCATGCAGAGATTTCCACCTGCTTAAGGCTTGGCACGTCATGTTAATTCCAGCAGGGTGCAAACATCCATTTAAAATAAAATGATTGTGAATACAATAACGTACCTATAAGTTATGTGAAATATAATATTATAATACGTACCTAATATTCAAACACAAGTTGAAAATTCAAATCTTGTATTTTTGAATCAGTGATTTTTCAGTGATTATGTAATTCTAATTGACACTGACGAAACATATACCACCAAAACCAGCAATTAAAATCCTTTCTTTTGATAGCCCATTTACGATATCATGTCATTTGAAAAAAATTATGTCTTTGACCTTTAACGTGTAGTAAGCAGTTAAATGAATTTAGATTTTATTGTTTAACTGCTTTAACAGCAAGCTACATATAGGCTAACGAGGGAACAGTCCATGGCCATACGCGCCCCCAGCTTAACGAAAAATGTTTTCTAGACCAATTTTTGACGCT